>JAMPIV010013197.1:0-49268 GCA_024509875.1 Oreohelix idahoensis
GTATGATGTGGTGTGGGTATGTGGAGAGGGTGACGAGGATTAGGTTGAATGTTTGAGGAGATTGATGTTAAGATGGGGGATGATGGATGAGGATTTACACGTTGAACCTATTGACAAAGAATCATTCATACAGATGCTTAAAATGAAGGTAATTGATAAAAAAATGTTCTAGGTTGCCAGACTGATGTGGTATTTAAAGACTATTCCTTTACACGGGCACACAATCAAGAATGGATCTTGGATTGGCGGAATTTCCAAGATTCCATATCAGTAAAAAAAAACAAATTATGGTGCCAACTGTTTCCGCCCATTTTGTCTACGGCATGCTAATGATGTTAAATTGTGCAGCACATTTAGGGATTGCCATACAAAACAGAGGGTTTTGTCTCATTTCTTTGCCTGGTTTTGACAAAGGATTTAAAAATCTTTGTCTTCCGACCAAAAACATTGGGGGTGGGGACTACATATACAATCATTAGGGGGGGGGGGGGGGGGGGGGGTCAACTCAGCGCTCTTTGATGCGCAACAACAAAATGTAGTAAAAAACCATACGCAACAGTTGATTTAATTTTTCCTTAATAAAATACGGTATCTCTGCCTTCAGTTGGTTGGAGTAAGGTTCATACGTGGTGATTGCCGACATAGGATGAATAATACACATATAGTTCCTGTGTTGTCTAGCCTCAGGCTGCTGAGACACTATGTTAAGTTACACAAACGTTGCTGAACATATATTTTGCCACAGCTGGCTGATGAGATTTATATAGGTAAAATCTGGTATAGTTCTGGTCCAGTTAACATTTACAATTATTGTTCTAGTTTGGTCTCTCTCATAAAAATGAAGAAAATGGACCGCACAGGTCGTAGCCCGAAGACTCAACAATACTATAAAGTTTCTGGTTGCTTATACACTTATAAGACCAACGGACCATAAAACTATAGTTCATAAGGCATGAGTTCATATGACCATAATTTCATATGACCATAAGACCGCTAGTTCGCTGGGTTTTTGATCAGCCGCCAACAGAAAAATGAAACACTCCACGAAATCTAATAATTCACTCTGCACGAGAAATCTTAGGATATCGAGCTAGTGAATTCAGAAAAATCTCCGAGCAACTGATAATGACTTTTGGAGAGACGAGGTATATATATGAAATAGGTATAAATTCGCTAGCCAGTGCGAGATATCACGCCTTTTCCCCTGTTTTTGGAAAATCTGCGGTTCGATTTCTGAATGAAAGCTTTTTCTCTCACCTATGCCGACCGACAACCTTTGGCTTGTCTCTGATTATCCCCGACTGCCGAATATCAGCTACGTAAGTTAATTCCCTGAAAATGTAACAATCCAAGGTACGTCTCAGGCTTATCGCCCTTGATACTTCACAGAAACTGTTAACGCCTGGCCTCTGTCCGCGTGTTCAAAGAACGATTACACCATGCTGCGCACTTCGCTCTGTTCCACCGTGCTTAATTGCCCAACGGCTCGCTTGTTCATTGCGATAGTGAATCAGGCGTTGGTGTAGCAAAAACATATAAACCTAGATGGGGGGGGGGGGGCAAAAGTGGACGGCCACTGCTGCACTATTTACATACGTGACATTTCTTCCGGGCTTGAAGACATGAAACCCTTTTATGTCTCCTCTATGAAAATAGCGCTGCTGTTATCCGTATCTTGCGAGTGATTGCTATCTTCACTTTCCCTTTCTTCCTCACTGCTCCAATTTCTACTCATAAAATCTGCTGCCACGTTTTGTTTTCCTGGTATGTATTCTACTTTGAAAGCATACACACTTAGGAGCAACGCCCACCGCATAATCCTCGCGTTGAATTCCTTATTCGCTCCAAGAAAAGCCAGTGGGGCATGGTCCGTCTGTACTGTAAATGAAACGCCGTAAAGATATTAATGATGTTTCCTGATACCACTCACGAGTGCCAGACATTCTCTCTCCACTGTGGAATAGTTCCGTTCTGCTGTCTTCAATTTTCGGCTGCCATAAGCGACTGGGAATAACAGGTTCGGATCATTGTCATCTGCTTGTAGCAGAGTTGACCCGATGCCATGACCCGATGTGTCGACCCGCAATATAAAAGGTTTCTTAAGGTCAGGTAGCCGTCAAATTGGATATTCGGATAGCTGTCCTTTGAGAGTGACGTAAGCGTGTTCGCACTTAGCATCCCAAATAACTGTTTCCGGTCGCCCCTTTTTGGTAAAGTCCGTAAGGGCCCGTTGAAATTGTTAATGAATTTCTGGTAGTATGCACACAGTGATAGAAATGAACGTGTGTCTTTCTTCGTTCGGGGCCTTTTTGGTGCAACTATTTTCTACATGTTCTTGGCAACTGACCACATGCAGCCTTGAGAAATGGTATGCCCCAGGAAGTCAAGCTTTTCAAATCCGATTAGACATTTGCTAGGTCTGGCTGTGAGACCAGTTTCCTGTAGTCTCCTGAGGAGCATAGCAACCTTAGCAATATGTTCGTCGTAGTTTTCCGTTGCAATTAATATGTCATCCATGAAATTATGAATATGAGGACTTTGCAAGGGTTCTAAAAGCTTTCTCATCATTCTGGTAAAGACTCCCGGTGCGTTATGCAATCCGAACGGCATCACGTTGAAGGTATAGTGTCCTTCACTGGTGCTGAAAGCTAATAGGGGCTTAATTTTCTCCTTGACTCGGATTTGGTAATAACGTTTACTCAGGTCAGACTGCTGTGTACTGTTTCAGTAGCGCCCTCGTTTCTGTCTGTTGTGTTTCTGAGAGATTGTCACCGAATTTTACATCTTGGAAAGATTCCGTTTGTTGCAATGGATATTCCATGCAACTATCGTCATCTTCCTTCTCTTCGGTTGCTATGGCTACCGCCAGGAGATGTTCGGAGGACGACGCCGGTCTTTCCAAGTATTTCTTTAGCAGATTTACGCGGTAGACCTTCTCCTTTCCTTTAATAGACATCTTGTAGTTCGTTCTTGAGATCTTTTTAAGGACGGTAAACAGCCCTTGCCATCCGACGCGTAGTTTGTTGCTTCCGGTTGGCAGTAACAAAAAAACTTTCTCCCCTGGTTGGAGTTCTCTCTCTTTCGCCGCTTTATTATACCGTTTAGCGTGCTCTGCGCGTGCTTTCTTAAGGTTGGTTGTTGCTAGAGCCCATCCTAGTTGTAACCTTTCCTTAAGTTCCGATACATATTTGCTGGCTGAGACAACTGTCTCGTCGGCCTTCTGGTCTGTCAGTGACCGGAGTAAGGCTTTCCAGCGGCCCCTTAATAGGTCTGCCGAATAAAAGGGTAGCTGGTGGTAAACCTGTAGAGGCCTGGAGGACTTCCCTGTAGGCGAATAAGGCTGCATGAATGAAAAGGTCCCAATCTTCAGGTTTCTCTTGTCCCAGCTTACGTAACATCATGGTGAGGCTGTCGATGAAGCGTTCCACGAGCCCATTTCCAGCCGGATGGTACGGGCTGGTGTGGATGTGTTGGCCCTCAAGATCTTAAAGATCTCCTCCATTAACAGGCTACGGAATTAGGATCCATTATCCGTCAAAACTTGTTGAGGGAATCCCAACCGTGTAAAGATCTGCACTAGGGCTTCTGGGATATGCCTGGAATCCGTGCATGTTAGCGGTATAGCTTCGGCCCACATAGTGCATGTGTCGACTAAGGTCAGGATGAACCTGTTCCTTCTTTTAGTCCTTCTAGGGGTCCTACAATGTCGACAGCAACCCGTTCAAATGGAGTCCCCACTATTGGCATTCACCCATGGGAACTGGGGGTGTCCAATGCTTGGGTGCCACTCGTTGGCACTTGGCGCAGGATTTCACGTATCTGATAATATCAGTGTTCATTCCTGGCCATCAATAGTGAGTCGATATTCGCTGAATATTGGAGTTTAGTCCCATTTGTCCGCTATAGGGAAGAGAGTGGCCCATTTCTAAGATTTGGTCTCTGTACTGCGTCGGTACTAGGAGCTGATTATGCCCTTGATCAGGGTTGCCCGTTCTACGATATAGTACTCCATCCTTAGAAAAGATGTCTCCGTTGTGTCTGGGGTCCTTAGCCATGGGCAGTTTCCTAAAGCAGGGTTCCAAGGTAGGGTCCTTTTGTTGCGCCTCTTTTAGTTCCTTAGGTAACAAATTTGGCACAGGCTGCCGTTCCTTCTTGGTTTGCCCTCTTGTGGTTACTGCTGCCACAATCGGCTCTTTCGGTCTCCCAACAAATACATATCTACATACAAGTATGAATGTGTAGATAGGATCATCCATAATAGCCGCTTTGATAACACCTCTGACAAAATCAGAGTGTATCTCCACCAATGCGATGGGAAGCGTCATGGGTGCATCACTCTTGAAAACTCCACATAATTTGACGGTGTTTTCTGTCTCTTGACCAGGTTTGACCAAATGCCTTGCGACAATACAATCAAAAGATAAACCTGTGTCAAACAAACAAGATGTTGAAGTACCGTTCAAAATAACAGATCCTCGCATTGATGGCCTCTCACTCTCAGGTTGAGAATCACTGACACTAATTCTCCTTTGCAAGTCTGTTAACAAGCAACCGATTCTATTCGTCCCGGTGTGCTTGCCCTGATCAGACGTCCCTGGTGCAGGGGTCTTGACCTTTCTGGCTGCGGTGCCATGTAGGGCGCGTGGGTTGATCAGAATGCTGGTTGGGGTACTTGTTTTTAAAGAATTTCGATTTTTCTTGGGGAGGGTTCTGAGGTAAAGTTTCTCGGTAATTATGGTGATGGGAGGAATGGGAAGACTGCTCTAGATTATTTTTCCGAGAAGGCTCATCTGTCGGTTTGCGTTTTGAGCTGGGAAGCTCGACCAAAGCATTTACGTAACGTTCAGACTTACTGAGAATGTCATCCAACTTTACTGTGCCTTGTTCAGCCAGAAATCTACGGGCTTCGTTTGACAACGTGCGTTTTCTTTGTTCTGTAAGAACAAATTCCAGAAGTTCTTCAAAAGTGAGAGGGAGCTTGGAAATTTACAGCTTCTTCTTCTTCTTTGATCCTTAGCCGCCGACCGTCAAAGCAGTCAGTGGCCATCACGCCTAGTGGCATCTTGTAGGGCAACAACTAATTGATTCCACTTTGCTCGGTCGGTGGCCATCCTTCGTACAGTGCCCCAACTCTGGTTCATTCTTTGCATCTCAGCCTCCACAGTCCTCCGCCAGGTTGTTTTTGGTCGGCCTCTCTTCGTTTTCCTTCAGGGGTCCAAAGCATAGCTGTTCTTGTGATGGCATCGGGGTCTCTTCTGAGGACATGGCCAACCCAGCTCCAGCGTCTGCCAGCTATGATGGTGTGCATGTCCTCTTGCTTGCTATGAGTAAGCAGATCTTGGTTAGTGATGGTATTCGGCCAAAAGATTCGGTGAATCTTTCTTAGGCATGTTGTGTGAAAAGAGGATAATTTCGACATTTCCTTCTCTGTAACTCTCCAGCATTCTGCACCATAGAGAAGCACAGAAAGCACACAGCTCTGATATAATCTTAATTTTGTGATTGTGCTGTATTGGGAGGACTTCCAGATGTTGTTTATGCTAAAGAAGGCTGTTCTTGCCTTATTCATTCTGATGTTGATGTCTTTGCCTGCCCCGCCGTCTGGTGTTACTATGCTTCCTAGGTATGTGAAGGTATCTGTCTGTACCAGTTGCTGATTCCTTACTGATATGGGCTCAGGGCTGCTCACATTGAGCGTCATGACCTCAGACTTCTTTAAATTGATGTTCAAGCCCACCTGCTGGCTAAACTTATTGTCTATCCGTTTTTTTCCTGGATGTGTTGATGTGAATGTGCTAGTAGTGCAATGTCATCTGCATATTCCAGATCTTCCAATGTAGAAAATGTTGTCCATCTTATTCCTCTTGGACTGCCCTCTGTTGTCTGGCGCTTCACCCAGTCCATGACTGTTAAAAATAGAGTGGTTGATAAGGGGCATCCTGTCTTCACCTCAAAGGTTAGGTTGCTCTGTCCAACACTACACGTAAAGTTGGCATAGAGGCTTTTTATGATTGACACTATGCAGCTTGGAATTCCATAAGCCCTCAGTATTTTCCATAAACTGTCCCTATGTATGCTGTCAAAAGCCTTTTCAAAATCAAAGAAATTAATGTAAAGCTGTCTTTGCCATTCTGAGCACTGCTCTATAATGTTCCTGAGAGTGAATATATGATCTACGCATCTTCTGTTCTTTCTAAATCCCGCTTGTTCCTTCCTCAGTTTGTGGTCTACTGCCTTTGAAATTCTCTGTATAATTATCCTGCCCAGTATTTTGCTGGGAACTGAGAGAAGAGTGATTCCTCTCCAATTATTGCAGTCTGCAAGATGTCCCTTCTTGGGAAAGTTCCATGCACTTTGTCAAATAGCCCGTCAAGCGTGAAGAGAACTGGGGAAATGTCTCAGTGCTTTCCTTCCTGCTGTTTCTGAACAGGTGCAAGAATTTGCGAGCGTTCATTTCGAACCGTTCCAGTAAAGCCTTCTTTAACATGTCGTAGTTGTCTTGATGGCTGCTTCCCAGTTTTACGTAGACGTCATAAGCACTACCTTTCAAAGCCTGTGAAAGCTTTAGGCACCATCGGGAACTCTCTAACCCATACAGTGTCGCCATTCTCTCAAATTTCTCTAGAAACGAGTCAATTTTCTCATTGGGGCTTGGGAATGATTCCAGGGCGAAAGACATAGCTGCGAGTTGAGGAGATTAGGTACTGGATTGATCAGTTAACTGTGACTGAGGTGGAGACTCTCCATTACTGGAGGAAGACAACGCACCACGACTTTGGACCTATAGGGCCTTAAGCGCCAGTTCATGCTGTCTCTCCTTCTCTCTTTCCTCATGGTGTATCTCCTTCTCTCGGTTGGTTGCCCTGCGAGCTTCCATCTGTGCCTCAATTTTCTTCTGTTCCAATCGACGATCTTCCGCTTCTTTCTTCTCCGCGTCATATCTGTCAAGTTCTTCATTAACAAACGCGGTCACTTCTTCTCCGTGCAATCCTGTTTCTTTTGCTTCCTCTCTTAGCATTGCTCTACGTTTAGCACGCTCAGCCATGTCACATAACTGAATGCCGTTAACCCGAGAAAGAAAGAAGAAAAGAAGAAATCTATCCTTAACCAACTTACGAGAAAAACCAAAAACCAATTTAATATTATTTAACTGAGATACCTCCTCCCGTTATCAGTTATCTAATCTATCGCTGTTATTACCTGGCACTAGGCTCCTAATACAGACCACTAAGCCAAATAAATGGTAGATCAGGCTAATGACTGGAAAAAACTACTATTACTAACGATGGAAAAAAAATGTTTTATAAAAATGAAGGAGAAAATTTTTTTTCCCTTATTTATAAATCCACCAAAACTCGCCCACCTGAAGTCAGTTAAGAGTAAGGGACGTTATTAACTTGATATTGAAGTCAGAATGTGGTCTTTGGCTTAAGCTCAAACCCTGCTGCGTTAAAAAAAACCTGGTGATTGATGAACAATCACGCGTACTAGCGGTCTTGAAAAAAAAATTACCATATATCTCATATATCTGACAAAGATTATAATCAGAACAATTGCACGTAACTCTATGATGATGTGGAAAGAAAAATAGTCATATATGTGTGTGTGGTCAAACACCCAGTAACTAAGATCGTTGTCTAGGGGAAAATTATTTTTATTCCTTAACTCACCAGACAAACTCACAAACTCACTCTATCTAGAGTTAGACTAGGTACCGTAACAGACGTTAGTCAATTACTAGACTCATACTTTAGAGTTCAGTCCCGCGACGAGCGACCATTACGTCGTAGATTTTATCAGATAGGTAATAGATGTTTATAGTCCTGTCTGAGCAAAGGTGATAGTGATAACTATGTGAGAGTGAGGTGTAAGAAATAGTGTTTATTTTCTCACGAGGTGATAGTGTAAGAGGAAGGACAGTCTCTGGGTTGAGTAATTTCTCTAATCCAGCCTATCTGTACGACTATATTTAAATCAGACGCACTTTCTCTCCTTGTACAAAATACAAGTTTCACAGCACCCACATGCACACAATTCTGTGATAAATACGCACAAACGTGAAAAACAAACTATGAATAACAGATAGGGTAGGGCTTGACCAACGCAATAACTTAAGGTTTATTAAGTTTATATATCACTAGAACTTTACAACATAAATCATATACATCAATAGATCATGGTTTACAGACAAATGAAATTAATCCAATAGGTTCTCCAATCTGATAAAGGAAAAGAACAGAAGATCCCAACGGAGGTTAATTAACCCAAAAGGTCAAAAGTTAACAATAAGGGTATGGAATAGTCAGTAAAGAAAACAAAGAACAAGTTCCTAATTAATCTATCCCGTAAATACTCAGGTTAGTAAGAACAAAAGAAAAGATTTGTATGATAGTGGTAACAACAGAAAATTATGTTACTCTCTTACAGTTCATTCAATCCTTTATACTGTGGCCACATTCATATTCGCTTACCCAATAGTTGTCGCAGGCATTCCGTGGAAATAAACATTAATAAGTAATAATGCTATTCAGTGTCATATTAAGTTTTGCCAAATCCAGCCCCAGACTCGCCGTAGTTGCTGACTGCAAATTTCATGGGAGTCGCTGGAGTTGGTGATTTAATTTTTCCTGGATAAAATACGGTATTTCTACCTTCAGTTGGTTGGAGTAAGGTTCATACGTAGTGTTTGCCGACATAGGATGAATAATACATATATACAGGGTGTTCCACGAATAAGCGGCCCCATTCACAAAGTGAAAGTAGCCAGATTTTTTAGCATTTTTCAATGTTAACAAATGTGTCGGTTATAAAAGGTTCTAAGTAGTACTAGATTTACCTAAATCATTTTCCGTGATTGGACCGTGAGTATTTGAAAACCATCGTGTGTGTTTAAATAAACTGTCTATCACAATGCCGTTTTCACTGCAAGAAAGGATAGCTGTTGTTGAGAATTATATCCCTACGGGATCATTCAAGAAAACATCTGCAATTTTTGCATCAACGTTTTCTGGTTCTAAAATTCCTGCAAAGAGTAGCATACAGAAGTTGATCTCAAAATGGCGTACAACAGGGTCGGTCGTTAATGCCAAAAAATGTAGAGTGGAAACTGTTAGGACTCCAGAGGCCATTGCTGTTATTGAAGAGAAGATTTTAACTAGTCCTTCAAAATCTGTGAGAAAATTAGCTCAACAAAGTGGAATGAAACGCACTTCTTGTTTTAGAATTCTCCATTCACTAAATTTAAAACCATATCGCGTAACGTGTGTACAAGAACTTAAAGAACCTGACAAGGAGAAACGTGTGAATTATTGTCACTGGCTTCTCAACAAGATCGTAGATGGCGAGTTGGATCCATTTCAGTACTTCATGAGTGATGAAGCGTGGTTTCATTTGTCTGATCATATTAATTCACATAACACCAGGCATTGGTGCACAGAAAACCCCCATAAGCTATATGAGAAACCATTACACGACCCAAAAATCGGGGTAAAAAAATGGTGTGCTGCGTCTGGGAATGGGATTGTCGGTCCCATATTTTTTGACACGAATGTGAACATTGAAGTGTATTTACGAATATTTGATGAGTTCTACGCACAATTAAGAAGTTATCAGCGGGAATATTCCTTCTTCCAACAGGATGGAGCAACTTGTCACACATCTCATGTATCACTGGCCCATATTCATAATGTTTTCACCGAGGAAAAGACTGTCAGCAAAGGATTATAACCTCCTCGATCCCCTGATTTATCTACATGCGATTTTTTTTCTATGGGGGTATTTGAAGGGAGTTGTGTATAAAGCAAACACCCATACATCAGAAGAACTGAAGGGCAATATACAGACTGCTATCCAAACAATTGACGTGACCGTGTTGCGAAATGTGTACCTCAACATGATTACTCGGGCACAAACATGTATAGACGTGCACGGCGACCACTTCCAGCATCTATTGTGAGACCTACAAGTAGACTGCCAGTACTTTTCCCCTCCATACACCCTTTTCAGGATCGCCATATCCATCACAAGTTGAACAAGAGTTTCAACATACCATCGTCTTGTATATTGTGCTTCAGCATTCTATGACGTCACGGGCCGCTTATTCGTGGAACACCCTGTAGTTCCTGGGTTGTCTAGCCTCAGGCTGCTGAGACACTATGTTAAGTTACACAAATGTTGCTGACAATATATTTTGCCACAGCTGGCTGATGAGATTTATATAGGTAAAATCTGGTATAGTTCTGGTCCAGTTAACATTTACAATTATTGTTCTAGTTTGGTCTCTCTCATAAAAATGAAGAAAATGGACCGCACAGGTCGTAGCCCGAAGACTCAACAATATTATAAAGTTTCTGGTTGCTTATACACTTATAAGACCAACGGACCATAAAACCATAGTTCATAAGGATTGAGTTCATATGACCATAATTTCATATGACCATAAGACCGCTGGTTCGCTGAGTTTTTGATCAGCCGCCAACAGAAAAATGAAACACTCCACGAAATCTAATAATTCACTCTGCACGAGAAATCTTAGGATATCGAGCTAGTGAATTCAGAAAAATCTCCGAGCAACTGATAATGACTTTTGGAGAGACGAGGTATATATATGAAATAGGTATAAATTCGCTAGCCAGTGCGAGATATCACGCCTTTTTCCCTGTTTTTGGAAGATCTGCGGTTCGATTTCTGAATGAAAGCTTTTTCTCTCACCTATGCCGACCGACAACCTCTGGCTTGTCTTTGATTATCCCTGACTGCCGAATATCAGCTACGTAAGTTAATCCCCCTGAAAATGTAACAATCCAAGGTACGTCTCAGACTTATCGCCCTTGATTCTTCACAGAAACTGTTAACGCCTAGCCTCCGCCCTCGTGTTTACCTGATCAAAGAACGATTACACCATGCTGCGCACTTCGCTCTGCTCCACCGTGCTTAATTGCCCAACGGCTCGCTTGTTAATTGCGATAGTGAATCAGGCGTTGGTGTAGCACAAAAATATAAACCTAGATGGGGGGGGGGGGGGGGGGGAAAAGTGGACGGCCATTGCTGCCCTATTTACATACGTGACATACACAAAGGAGTTGAATATTGATGTACGCCTGATGATCGCCCCTGACTGACTAAGCGATTAGAACGCTAACGTCTCGCGGCAAAGTTCCTGGGTTCCGGAATCTAAACGGTTGTGTCCCGATCCAGCAACCCAGCTGTTAATGGGTACCTTACTCTACTCTTGAGTTAGGGAAGACAAAGGCATCTAAAAAAAAGAACTGTTCACCGCCACCTCATAAAACTGGATCTAGTGTAGTGAAGTCTTGAACACTTCAATCACTCCCGGTGGTATCTACTGTGAGGTTACCTTGCCTGTTCATTTTTCACTCCTTAGAGTATGCTGCCACCACTGTAACTGCTCCACTTGCAGAAAGCCTGCATGACAGTATTTATACGCTCTTGTAGTAATGGTTTATGTAGCAATTAGTGTTACATAATGAGTTTGCCAGCCCCCATGCACACCCTCATATTAGTCACCTCATACGCTATGCCTGAGATAGCACTAGTCTATTCTGTCATTGTCCTCTCAGAGAACCCCGGGAACCACACACAGCGAATGCGCATTTTGCTTGCCATCAATTCATGAGACGCCACTGGAAGAAAATAGTCTACCTAACTTTGGAGTCTAGAACCTTCGGAGACAAGCTGACAATGTAATATGTATTTTTAATGAGCCTTCAAGAAATAAGACAATCAACGCTGGATAATAATGTTTATGATCAGTATTGTGGATAAATTGATGCCGTGATAACAAGTTCCATTTGTTTTCGTTTCTTAGTAGGTTGGTTCCGTTAGTTTGTAGGTTTAGGTTTTTGTTTTAAAATAAAGTTTTGTTGGGGTTTTTGTTGTTGTTGTTGTTGTTGCATTAGTTAATGTTTCCAGTTCCGCTTGCCTTCTTCGGTAACTTACGTAACTGAGTTGTTTTATTAAAACTGTTTTGTTGTGCAGTTTATCCAGACATAACGTAATACGGAGCGTACTACAACAATATACACATACAAACATATTCATTTGCACACACATACAAACACACACTCAACATTACAACTTTCGGCATATTCTATTTAGCATTAGTATTCATACTGAGAGGAAACTCAGTGGTATCTTATTTTCCGCATGAAAATTAGCGGAATTTACGCAGCATAGTTTAGTTATCAGCGATTGCTTTTTTGCACTAATAAGGTTTTTGATCCAGGACATGACTGTAGATAATACAAAAATCTACTTACAAAAGTATGTTCTCGATTTCAAGAATGAGGTCATTTTGCTGTAAAGATGTGGGATTCGTTAAACAATTTTCCAAGCTTTATTCTCTTGAAATGATCACCATTTTTCTTTTCACTCCGTCTGGAGCATGTAGTCAACACTGAAGCTGGTCTCCTTGTAGGAAAGGAGGGGTAAAGGTAAAGGATCCCGTTACACGCCTGTTGGGGCATATTGTGAACACGGTGTTAGGCCCGTATTTTCTTGACCATCGGCACACTAGGGGTGATGTGGTCAGCATCACGACGGCCGCCTTAACCTTCCCAGAGTTGTTCTGGTACCCAATTCATGAGACTGGGTCGACCCCGGAGCCGTTTGCGGTCTAAAAAATATCCAACCTCAACTGGGGATCGAACCATAGACCACCGAGCTAGGAAGCGAGTGCACTAACCACTGCGCTACCGCGGCTCCCCTCCTTGTAGGAAGCCTGCACTAAACAATCACATGCTGTAGCAGTGGTGGTTTCCGTAGCAATGTGTTTGACATAATGAGGTTGCCAACCCCATGCGCACCTTCGTATCAGTCGCCTTGTACATATTTGAAGGAGCAGTAACCTCCACACCTCACGGTAGAGGGGGAACGACCAAGTAAGTAAGTAAGTAACCTTTCCTTTGCTTGTCTCATCAGAGGCTCCCTCCGGAACTAAACGGGACATTCTTGGGAAGTAGTCAGAATGAATACGTGCATGTGAGTCCATACACATATTTCAAACAACAACTGAAAGCGGCCTTCACATAATTGTCAGTGAAAGAATCCAGCTTAAGATAAATATTTCGAAAAACAACAGTCTTAACCGTATAAAGTAAAATTGAAAATAGGTCACCTGATAAAGCAAATTATTCATAATATTCTCCCACTGATAGTGCACAAAACTAAGATTCATTTATATATAGGTGATACATCCACTTAAGGAAGATCAACACATCAAATAAACCCACCAATATTTCGTTCTGCACTTTTCCTGAAAGTTAGCAGTTGCTAATTGCAGATCTTCACTGCTGAATTCCCTGAGCTGCCAAGGAAGCCCAAAAGATACACATTTGCAGTGATTCGAATCGACATTTAAGATCCCGCCTGATTAGTTCAGTCATAACAAATAAAACATTCTCTATAATGGTCTATAGCAAATTCTTTTTTCTTCTTCTTCGTACACTTTCAGATGCCCATTTGAATAAGTTTAAATAAAGCGGTGGTCCGTCTAAGGTTGGTGGTATCTCCGTAGAGTTGGTCCAGGAGTGTTGAGTCAGGTGGAACATTCTGGTGAGAAGCCAGGATTCCGGGAAATTGCTTTTGATACAGCCAGACTCATATAACATTGGTGGTAAACTCGTTTGGACATTATTAACAGGGCTGTCAGTGTTGGCTTTTCTATATTAAGTTGGAACATGAACATAACTTTTCTCTGTCACACGGTTATTTTCATGAATCACCGTAATTAACTTCGTTCTAACAAAGACGCATTCAAATTTTGGCACACATTTCTGTATCGGTTTGACCAAGAAGTACATTCTCCATTTTATGCAAAAAGCGTTATGCAATGAATCCAAATGCTGTGCATCATGTTTTACACTGTAGATTCGTGTAGACCTTCTCGTTGTAGACATCTCGGAAAGAACAGGCATGTAGTGTATTTATTCAGAATTGTTCATCTTTGAGGACCTCTACTGAAAGGGCTGCATATTTGCTGGGTGTAGCTGCAGAAAATGTTACCGCTTCCTTGCTCGATGCGGCACAATTACCTCCAACAGTATCCCACGGGCAGCTTAAAAAGAATGGTGAGGACGTCTTGAAAGAAGTCAATGCGCAAAGGAAGCTTATTTCTGACATTAAATGGGTAGAATCCATTCTCTTTGATCATGTAATAAGAAGAACAAAGCTACAATATATCGCGATAACAGGAAAGATTGAATGAAACATAAATAGAGAACGACAACAAGAGAAGATTATGGATAGTTTGATATCATGGCATTGAAGGAAGTCAATAACAGAATTGACACACGGTACTGGAGATGTAGGATAAAGAGAGACGGATAGTACCTCATGGTGAGAGACAGCCATGTGTCACGAAGTGGATTTAAGTATAGCGTGTTGTCTGAGTGTGTAGACAAGACAGTATTTTGAGAAAGACTGAGAAGACAGATTTTGATGAAAATGACAGTGAATGTGGAAAGATGAGAATATTGGCTTCGAGGGTGACAACCGAGATTGACTCTCCCTCGCCACTCCTGACGTCTTTGATAGCTATAGACTCACCACCTCTGACTTCCATAAATAAGATAAGGTTTAAATAAAGCCCACAGACACACTATACAGACAATTATATACGTACAGTATAGTTTAGATAGAAACTGATCCAGTGAACATTTTATAGTTTTATTAAACAAATCAACATAATCAAATAACACAGTCAAATAAACATCGTGCAATGGTGCACAGACCTGACAACAAAGAAACAATTAAATTGATAGACACTAAAAACAACCACTTTCACCCTTTCGTTCACCGTGCTGGGGAAAAATATAAGGATTAATGATTTAATCACAATCTAAGTGGTGGGGGTCTCAACTTGAGACACAACTCCCGACTATACTTAGATTACTACTGTCACTGTTCTGTTGACGCTGAAAAAACGAACTGTCTACACAGCATCCAAGCTCTTTAGGCAATATACACGCCACTAAATAACACCACTGGACTGCTACGCTAGTAGACTTTGATTACATCTATGGCTCAGAGGCTATTCTCTAAGGATAATATAAGACCCTACTGGTCCCGGCTATTTTTCTCTCTCTCTCTCTCCTCTCCGCCTTGCTTCAGTGTCTCTCTGCCACGCTCGATATCTGCTGATGTGGCGTCTCCGTTACGCCCCTTCTTTCGTTAGCCTTCGGAAAAGGAATGTTGACCTTTCTCCTGTTCCTGACTACTGCACTGATGACTTGGGTATCAAGCACGAGGTACTTGACTCAGAATGTAGAAGCTTCACTGCTGCTGATCAACTTCTTTTATTTGCCCCGTTACCTCTCTTCGGGTTTAGAACAACGACATTATTATGGTCGTGAAGGGAAAAAATTTACAACCCCAGCCTAATTGAATGTGTTATAAAAAGAGCTCAGAGCTCTGGATTTTAAGGAAAATCCCGTTCCCGCTGAAGAATCTCTTCACTGCATGAGAACGTATTTATTTTCTTTCGCCTCGGGCGATGTCTCGAGCTCTCGGCTCCTGAGATGCAAAGATTTGCCGTTGGTAAATTGTAGGGACCGATTACACTCTCCCACTGTGCCGTGAAACTGCTGTGAAACAAATAATACAACAGATATACAACACATAAAAAAATATACACATCTCTAACACATAACTCCCTTAAATAAATACCGTTCCCCTACACAAATCTACATTCCCCCCCCCCCCCCCCCCATAACAACAATTCCTAACTCCGGGTCACAAATTTACAATCTCCGTTCCCGCTCCCACTTAATCTCGGTCTGGTAGGAAAAAACCCACCGGCTGACCTAATCTTTTGTTACGTTAGATTAGCACCAGGCATCAAAACAATTCATTACTGAGGAAACTCCTCTGTGCTAAAATTCTTAGGCCTACTTTTGATAAAAGAATGACCCGAGAAGATTTTATAATTAACCCAATAATATCCCCATGCACCAAGGAGATATTAAATCCCAATTAAATAAAATACACAAATACGCTCGCGTATTTACACTTGTAAATTATCAGAATTAAATTGCGATTTACACAACTTACAACTACACATTACCGACCACCAGTTTATCTTAGCGCTAAACCGTACACAGTTAATATCTCAAAAATCCTTTACACAAATCATAGACACTGCTACTATTCAAAGAAACTGTAGATAAACCACTTACCATTGTTAATATTTTTATATGATAGTAATTGATGGCACTTCAAGTTAAATTAACTTTAAATTAACTTCCCGAAGAACACTTTACTTAATCGTGCTAAGATTCTATTAAAACCGAGTTATAAGTACGACGCTAAATTAAAATATGGACATACCCAATTCGAATTTCTCACTTAGAGCAGACGAATATGCATAATGTATACAGGCGAAGATTCACGGCAGGCAATTTTTCATCAGAGGGACCGCGACTAGATTTACTCTGTTATTTATTCAAGAAAACCCACGCTAGAACCCAAGCCATCCGTCATCGCGTCGCGTCCCTCTGGAACCAATAATCTTGCCGGAATTTAATAAACTTGATCTCGGTCAATCCTATCGAAAGATAATACCTGACTCATGTTTATACTGATCGCGCGCATCTTTTCTTGCGGCATGTTAAATATGTTACCTGTTGGCGTAAGCAAAATTAACTTTAATTCGTTGAAGCGCCCGTTTTTACGGACCTGGGTAGAGGTTCAGCACCCACCCATCGAGGGGTTTTTTAACGTCGGAACATTTATACCCAGCCCAATAATACTCAGCGCCTACTACAATAAGAATGACCGCGATTATTTTAACAAAGAAAAGCCTACGCGATCGCAATTAATTTAGGGAAAGGAAGACTGGTGCAAATCTTAAAATTAAACCCTACAGTCATCCCTCATGGAAAATGCAATTAATTACCAAGAGAAGAAGACTAAACTCAATTAATAACAGTACATAATTACAGGGAGAAAAAGAATGGGGCCTGTGGAATATAAAATCCCAGTAACTCCTCACACCATGTCCTTTTTAGGATAGTCAGGATCCTATTTGGTTCTCCTCCCTTTATCTAGCTCAAGTATGGCTCCACGAATACCGCTTGTGTACGGCGGTGGCCACATCCCGGGCAACAGTCTTGGCTGACTGGCTAAACTACATGAGTGGAGTAGGAGTAATCTTACTCAAGGGAATGTCCATTCCTAGTACACAAAGACTGAGACGGTGAGTGAGGCGGAGGAATCTAAGAAGATCAACGGCTTGCAAAGCGGAACAGCAAAGTGCGTGGCGCACTAGAGGCGTGTCGAACATAAAAAATGACAATGGCTAGCCACCGTGGAAGAGATTGGGCCTTACTACGTACATCTTACGGAATGTAATGAGATCACAACCAAAAGATAAGAACCGATATGTAGAGAACTCTCTGTCCCCTGGGGAAGAATCTGCTGTACAAAATAACGGGGAAGAGGCACCTCATCTAATGAGTAAGGAAGTATATAATGACGAGTGTTCCTCAAATTCTGTTGAAAGGGGGCATTCTGAGAAAGACCACCTAAATACTAGTAGAACTCTAAACGGAGAAGGAAAGCTTGACAATCTAATATTAGAAGCAACGGACATGAAACTTGATATACTGGGAGTTGCAGAGGCAAGACTATTGGATACAAGCTAAATAAAAAGAGACCAATACACGCTTATACACTCAAGGAGGAGAAAAACATGAAAGAGGAGTAGGAATGTTGATAAAGAAGGAGTTAGAAAAATACGTATGTGGATACTGTACACACAATGACAGAATGATGTTACTAAAGATGACAGCAAAGCCATTCGACATAACAATCTTACAAACTTATGCACCAGCTAAAGATCACAGCGAGGAAGAAATATGAAGAGCTACAACACACACTTAAACCAGTAAAATCTACAGATGTGTTGATAGTAATGGGTAATACGAATGCAAAAGTAAGAAAAAGAAAATACAAAAAAATAGTAGGACAGTATGGATGAGGGACAAGAAATGATAGAGGAGACAGACTTAGCCAGTTCTGTGAAGAAAACCAGTTGGTCATATGTAGCACCTTTTTTGAACACCACCCAAGAAAATTATACACACGGAAAAGCCCAGGAGATGTAACAAGAAATCAAATTGACTATATCATGATAAAACATAGATTTAAGAACAGTGTCACAAGTGTAAAGACACATCCTGGCGCCGACATAAATTCAGATCACAATCTGGTCGTCATCAAAGTAAATATAAAGCTGAAAAGAACAGGAAACAGAAGACAGGAGGAACCCCAGATACAAATATCAGCACTAAAACAACCAGATATAAAACTGTATGCTCGGGAATTCAATTCTTCTGAGAGGTTAACATTGGTGGGTGGAGCGCATGACAATGGGACTGTTAGTTTGCGGCGAACAAATGTACTTAGCAGGCATTTGTTTCTTTCTATTTGTCTAAAGTTCGTGGTTACAAGCCATCAGACGATTTGTGGTACTAATGCCGCTAGTGTGAGAGACAAGCATCCACCCTAACCGCCTACAGGGTAAGAGAGTGTGGAGAAGGCTTTCGTCATCACAGAATTGATGAACCACATCTGCAGGACTCACTTATAAATGTTAAGTGCTTGTAAAAAGGCACCAGCAAAAGGGACTTTTGGGATATCCTCACCCTAAATCTCAGTGAAGAGAAAATGTGATTCCAATATAAAATTCACCAGCATTTTATTCATTTTAAACTGTTAATACTAATTGATTATTAAATTTGTTACCTGTTCTTTTAAAACTAAACAATCGTAGTCGATTCAGTTTTTTAAAATGTATGAACGCAAATGTATGAGCCAGATTTTTTAATATATATAAATACCTAGACATATATAAGAACATTGAAGAAAAGCAACTTTAAATCATCACCTCGAGCAATAAACGACAAGAAAGGCAACACTCTAACAGAACGTAAAGATATTCTGAACAGATGGAAAGAGTACTGTCAAGAAATGTATACGGAAATAAACAAAGCGGCAGATAACAACGTCATGAATGAAGCGGAACGTGAACCAGAACCTAGCATAAAGGAAGTCCGGAACGCAATCAAACACTTGAAAAGTGGAAAATCTCCTGGTTGTGATGAAATAACAGCTGAAATGATACAGGCAGGAGGAGAAGGCAGCGCTTGTATATACCATGCATTGTGCTGCAAGATCTGGCAAAGCGGAATTTGGCCCAAGGAATGGAAAAGATCAATTTACATACCCTTGCCAAAAAAGGGCAACCTGAAACTGTGCACAAACTACAGAACTATAGCTCTTATAAGCCATGCCAGCAAAATACTATTACAAATCATAATGAAAAGGATGTAACAAAAGATAGACACAGAAATAAATGAAGTGCAGGCGGGTTTTCGACCAGGTAGAGGCTCTAGAGATCATATATTCAATATGAGGATCATCATAGAAAAGTGTAGAAAATTCAACGTTGACCTACATACTTGTTTCATTGATTACACCAAAGCTTTCGACTGTGTACAACATCAGCAGTTATGGGCTATTATGAAAAATATGGGATTTCCAAACCACCTTATACAACTCATCGCACTGCTGTACCAAGAACAACAGGCAGCCGTAAGAATAGAGGGGGAAACATCAGAATGGTTTGAAGTACAGAAAGGAGTAAGACAAGGCTGTACCCTTCCCCTTACCTGTTTAACATTTATGCCGAGAATATCATGAGAAACGTAAGAGATGACCAAGAACACACAGAGTTTGACTCATTTAACATCGGCGGGTACCAGATCCCGGAAATCAGATATGCTGACGACACAGTCCTCCTATCGACCAACCCAGAAGGACTTGAACAATTAATTCTGTCCACCAAAAAACACAGCGAGGCCCAGAATCTATACCTAAACACCAAGAAGACCAAAGTATTGACAACAGACAAAGTAAAGACCAAACCAGAAATTGAAATTGATAACGAAGAACTGGAAAGTGTTAATGAATTCGAATACTTAGGATCAATCATCAACAGCTCTGGCGACTGTGCAGTAGAAATTAAAAGAAGACTTGCAATTGCTTCACATAAACTAATACAGATGAAAAACCTATAGCAAGGCACAAGCAAAGAAACAAAGTTACAAATGATCAGAGCATGTATATTCCCAGTAGCAACATACTGTAACCGCGTATACCGTGAGTCTTCAGATACAGACTATATTAACATATAAAATAAATTTTTATAGAAACAGAAGATAAAAAAATCTTGACGCAGATGTTTAATTATGCCAGTTTAGCTTCGAAACGCCACGCATTAATTAGGCTAAGCTTCGCTTGTAGAGTTGCGTTAGTCACGTGATTTCCAACCAATGGTTAGGCTCAGTCCTTCCTTTCCCCGGAATGAACGAGAGACGAAGCCATTTTTTTGGCAGTATTTAATTGAGAGCGTTATAGTGAAGACATGTTTTGTCTGCTCAGTGTAAATTCCAGTTGAGGACATCAACTTCAGACACAGTTGTGTATATTCAATTAATTGTTGGAAGTGTTTGTGAATTCCAAAATTCAGTAAGTACTATCAAATGACATGCTTAAACAGTTAGAGCTGACGGTCATAACCCAAGCAGGGCTATGTTCGAAGATGTGCAACAAGGAAAAAAAAACTAGGCATATAATTGACAGATATGCTTACAGAGGAAAGTCCTGAAGTTGAGAGAACATTTAGGAATACCTACGAAGGCTGAGTGGTTCCATATATGACAAATTTGAAGATAATGAATAAGGTCGATAAGCCTAGAAAATTAATAAAACGAAGGAACACTTGAAAGATAGAGGAACCACGCCATGTTGTTGCAAGTTAACAAGTTGAAAAGACTTAAGGACATAAAAAGGAATGTTGCATCCTGGAAATAATACATGGTACGGGTAATTTTAAAGAATCTTATTATTACTTCAGGAACCGTCCTCCCGACGTCCTGTGGTAAGAGTGCATTAGACTTAAGGCTTGACACTCCTTATTACAGTGGCCTGCTGAATACCCTCCAGGGTTCTCCTTGTATATTCCATTTGAGGAATTATAATATATATATTTAAATATGGCCAGTCACACACAATCTCCCTGGCCCGCACCACAGGTACTCAGTAACAAGGCCTAACTTCTTGGCACAGTTCATATATTTAATAACACAATACTCCACATTGAGTATGGTATGACATCGTAGCTTTTACTAGCACATGTCTCTACTGTCCTTGATTCTGATACTCTCAGTTTTAATGGAACAGTCAACTTACGTGCCCAAGAATTCCATACACACTGCTAAGACTAATCTGACATTATACCGTTAATGAAAGCATAAGGCAGTGATGGTAATCGATCTTGCAGGTGCAATATAAAGATGCCCAAAGGCAATTAACACATTCTAAAATCAGGTCCTACTGGACACATTTCATGCATACTGGTCAAACGACACAAGCAGACTGCCGGTTAGAGACGCTAGCTTGTCCCAAATCAAAACTGACGTCTGCTGTCAATTCAAAGCAGGAGTCAAGACGTCACTTCCTGCAACCACGGGATACCGTGTGTAAACAATATATATCAGGAAGTGATCGAATACAAAAAATGATATGATATTTACTCATATCAGTTACCCCCCCGCCCCCCCCCCCCCACCCCTTACCCCCCCCCCCCCGAATCCCCCCCCCCCCCCCCCTGGATTAAAATAATGAAAAGGAACTTTTCATTATTTTCATAGTACAATCTTACAAGGTCACTGGAGAAACCATATGACAATATCCAAATACTCAACTGTCATCATTATGATAGCACCTAGAGGCGTGCTCCATAATCGACAATTTAACACACAAGGTGTGGTATTTAGTAATAACATAACTAAACCCATTATCGTTAGCAGACGCTCTTTTGACACAAATGTGAGGTAACTACATTAATTAGAAGGCAGTGAAGAAAAGTCAATATGTCAGTCATGGCACTCATACAGCATACCATGTCAACAAATGCCCTAAGTCATGTCGGTATGTAAGTCTACCTATCTATCAAATGAAATGCATAATAAGCAATCAAAGACAGAATAGAACAAATGAGGCCGACAAGTCAAAATATAAATGGTGACTGTGACAATATGTCAAAATAGTTATTAATATTTGTATGTATGCAATGTCATGTGGTGAATGACAATGTTAATGAGATGTCATATGAAGATATATTACTTAATATCTACACATATGAAGGATATAGGTTATACTAAGTGTAAGCACCAATGTAATTCAATTCACATAATGATACACTAATGAACCAATGTAATATCACTAGGGTTATTAAAACTGGTCATGTTAGACCATACACAGTTCTTCCTGTAGAAGCATTTAAAAGAATTAAAGTTTCAGTGAGTCACTAGTTCGCACATCATTGATATTGATTTCCCGTTAAGTACTTATGCCGGAACGAAATAGTTCATTGAAAAAATCCATTTTCCATCTATGTCGGTTGTCGATGTTTGTCTTCCATGCAATAGCATATACAGCACAGATACTATTGTTCATTCTGTACTTGAGAATTTTATAAGTATATGTTGAAATATAATTTCTTTGTTATGTCCCTTTTTGAACTTTGTAGTCAGTAATTTTAGTTACTTCCCTTTTTACTCAACGTTTGAGACAGTTGATTATTGCAAAACATTTTGGAAATTGCAACAAAGTATCTGAATTGTACCGACTTGGATTGTCATACTGCCAAAAGTCATTGTACAACGTGTATGAAGTAGCGAAGTATTGTTCTTGAGCAATTGCATTAGACATCATATGACGAACGCTTGAATATATATCTTGATTTTGGATGGACAGTAATTCATCATCATCATGTTGCTTGGCATAGTGTTTCTAGTTTTTCAACTGGTATAAGTGCATGACGAAGCAATGTGGCTGTAATATCTGAAGTATGCACTATATGAGTTAAAAGAAGGCATGTGCCTTAGTTCATGATGCTACCTTTTTGCGAAATAATTCCTGACTTGTCACAAAGGAATTAGTGTTATTATTGAGCATCAAAGTTGGATTGAAGCAGCATTTGCGGAGACAACTGGCGATAGCGGATGCTTCACGCATCTGGATAGAACATCGGCCATCACGTTCACCTTTCCTGCGATGGGTTTAATCTGGTAATTATAAGGTTGAAGGGCCAGTGAAGCACGCGCTGCTTTAGCATTCTTGAATCTCGCTGTTTTCAGGTAAGAAAGTGCTCTTTGGTCCGTCTCGAGTGTGAAACTTGCACCAAGCAGGTAGCGCTGCAATTTAGAGAAGCAGAACACAAGAGCCAGTAGCTCTCTCTCAATGACCGGGTAACGTTGCTCCGTCGGCGTTAGCTTCCTGCTAACATAAAGTGTTGGATGTAAACAGCCCTTCCATTCTTGCAACAGCGAACCTCCAATGGACGTTTTTGAAGCGTCGACTCTAAGAATAAAATGTTTAGAAGGGTCAGGCAATCTCAATATAGGTAACTTGGAAAACAGACATTTTAATCTATTTAAAGCCACATGACCCTCTCGGCTAAAAACAAACCTATTTGGTGACTCTTTCTTCACCAGTGATGACAACACGGACGTATACTCTGCAAAATTAGGGATAAACTTGCGATAAAAGTTTAGGAGCCCCAGAATACTTCTAACCTGTTTTTTGGTCTTAGGTATATCAAGGTTTAGAATCCTAGAGATAGTAGTATCCTCTGTTTTCAAAAAACCTCCTCCTACTTTATAACCTAAAAATAAAATCTCCTGAAATCCAATTTTAGTCTTAGATGGACGTGCAGATAAATTATGACGACGTAGAGTGGTAAGTAAGGATTGAATACCCTTCAAATGTTCATCCCATGATTGATGAAACAGACAGATGTCGTCAATGTAAGTAATTAGGTCGTCTCTGTCAGAGAAGAGTCGTCTCATCATGCGAACGAAGGTCGCAGGTGCGTTAACTAAACCAAAAGACATATAATTGAATTGAAAGAGTCCTAATGGAGTAGCAAATGCAGTATAAGGCTTGGATCGTTCCGTTAATGGCACTTGGAAATAGCCTTTAGACAGATCAAATTTAGAGAAAAATGTAGCTGTAGCTAGTCTATCCAATAAAGACTCCAACACGGGAAGTGGTTCCGCGTCGTGGATGGAGATCGAATTTAGACGTCTAAAATCTATGCATATACGTATAGATTTGTCTTTTTTCCGGATCAAAACCATCGGAAAACTATAAGGGGAATGAGATGGAGAAATGATATTTAATTTCACCATCTGTTCTAGTTCCTCCTTAACCTGACATTGTAAATGTATAGGAATAGGGTAAGGTTTCAACTTAATTGGTTGAAAGTCTGTCAGAATAATATCATGTTCGATGATATCAGTGTGTCCTGGGACATCAGTAAGGACATCAGCAAAAGAACGTAAGATTGAAGTAACCTGTTCTTTCTGGAAAGAAGATAGAGTTGGTGATATATCAACATCTTTCCAACTTTCAGTAGACAAGTAGTGAAGACTAGGTAATACTAATAGTGAGTCATTACCATCAGTCAAATCAGAATTTTCTTCCTGTATGACAGCCAAAGAAGAATGACGACAGACAGATTGATCAAGAGCTTCAAAGACTGGTCTTAGATATGGTGGACGTGTATGAAACTGCTGTAACATATTGATATGAAAAGTTTTTTCTTTTCCCTCTACTGAGACAATATAATCAACATCAGACAGTTTCTCCACAATCCTGTAAGGTCCTCTCCATGAGACTAATAATTTGTTATCTCTCCTGGGTAATAATACGTAAGCTTCATCACCAGGCCAAAGTTGGCGTAATTTGCGGTTTTGGTTAATAAATAACCTCGCCCTAAGCTTTGCCTTTTCAGATGAACCTACTGCTATTTGGCATGCGTCTATTATTTTTTTCCTCAAATTGACCACATACTGATATGAGGTCTGAACCTCCTTGTTCATCTCAGCACCAATTAAAAGTTGTTTTAATATAGACATTGGGCCTCGTGGTCTGGCGCCAAAAACCAATTCGAATGGACTAAAGCCTGTATGTTCATTTTTTATCTCTCGATACGCAAATAAAATAGCTGGCAGGACTCTGTCCCAATTTTGAGGATATTTAATTGTAACCTTATGTAGCATTTGTTTTAAGGATCTGTTGAGGACTTCTATTTTCCCATTAGACTGAGGATGGTATATTGAACTAAGGGATCTTTGAATCCCAAACATATCCATAACCTGTTTCATAGCATCTGAAACTAACTGAGTTCCTCTATCAGACAGGATGTTTTCAGGAAAACCTATTCTACTAAAAATCAAGAATAATGCATCAGCAATATCTACCGTGGTGATGGTTCTTAAAGGAATAGCTTCTGGCCAGCGTGTGCACATATCTATGCAGGTCAACACATATTGATGACCTCTGGCTGATGTTACCTTTAAAGGGCCAATAATGTCAATGGCCATCTTTGCGAAGGGACGCAAAGAAATATCAGATGCTTGAATGGGCGCATCATGTTTTGGTTTTCTGGTTGCTACACTTTGGCAGATGGTACATGTACGACAAAATAATTTGACGTCTTTCGTAATTCCGGGCCCAAAAAAAAATGACAAAACTCTTTGTTTTGTTCTAGCAACACCTAAATGTCCTGCACATTCAATGTCATGTGCATGTCGTAAAATGAATGGTCGAAAACAAGCTGGTACCATAATCTGTTTCTTTAAGGAATTAGCAAATTGATAGTTTCTTACTAAAATCCCATTTTTGATAGTATACCAGTGTTTTGCACAGTCATCTACCATTACATCATTCAAATGAGCAATATGAAAATATTTTTTTAAGGAAGTATCATCTTTCTGTCTTTGTATAAAGGTTTCCTTATCAATGAGCTCCATCTGAAATAAATTGTCATCATCAGTATTCACATCATTCATCACCTTAATATCATCATTATTTTCCTGTTGATAACGAATTATATCATCATTATTATTTTCCTTTTCTTCTTCATCTTCTGAAGTGATATCTTCAGTTATATTTTCAGGTAACACATCAATAACTGGTGTGTGATGATCATTGTCCATGCGAGACTGAGCTCTGGTAGTCACAGCATTTGAACATAATAAATGTTGTCTTTCCCATATTTCAATATCTTCCTGTGTACATTCATGCAATTTAGGTATGTTTCCCATAATAATTCCAGCAATTGGATTGTCCAAGAGGCATACCAGTGTTCGTCCTGTAAAATAAGGTGTGTCCAAAAACACCTCTGCTGTGGGGTAATATTCCACAGTTCCACCAAAAGTTATGCATTTCACTTGTTTCCTGTATAATCCACCTTATCCACCAAGGCTTTGCGCACACCAATAGTGGTTGCACCAGTGTCTCTGAGTAAAGATGCTAACTTATTATTGACAAAACCTGTGTTCAAGATCAATGAACCAGTAGTTTCAAAAGATGACATGACTGGGAGAGGGTGTCCGCATAATAATCTTGGCACTCCCTGAGGCTGAAATAAAGAATTGCAATTAGTGCAGTTATCACTATTTGCTAAGTCTACACTGCATGAATTTGCATGTGCTACAATATCATTATGGTTCTGATTATTATCATGAACAATGGCATTGGTACATTCAGTGTTTCTTGATTGTCTGGAAGTATTGTTATGATAAGATCTTTTATTTGCATTTTGATCATTTCCTCTATAAAATGATTTCTGACCTCTATTTGATTTTGAGTTATATTCTCCTCTATTTTGCCAGTTATTGGACTTAAATGAGTTTTGTGGATAAAAGTTATCCTCCTGATATGAATTCCAATGTCTTTGAGGTTGGTATTTATTAAAATTGTATCTACCTCTATTTTGACTGTAATTATGTGATGTTTTAAATCTTTGATTCCTATCTATGCTGTTTGATCTATACCTAGGTGCATTGTCTTGGAATGACCTGGCCGATGCAGCTGGTAATGAGTCCTTTACATTGTTTTTGCTCAATACTCTATTAGGATGTGCAACTTGATATTGACGTCCTAGGGTTTGTAATTTAGTTAGGTTCTCTGGTTTTCTTTCCTGCAGGAACGCAAGAAAATCAGAACTAATAGATGACAAAACTTTGTCTCTTAGAATTAAATCTGACAAACCCTCAAAAGTTTTTTCAGTCTTGGATAGTTCAATCCATCTAGAAAAATTCAGTTTAACAGCTGAAATGAATTCAGTGAAATCTTTTCCAGAATCAGGGTACAAAGACCGAAATTTCTGACGATAACCCTCATCATCTAATTGATACCTCTGCAATAAAATCACCTTAACAGCTTCATAATCTTTTCTAGTCTGGTCATCCAAAGTGGAGACTACAGTTAATTGTTCACCAACCAATAAATTCATAAGTCTACATGTCCATGTAGATTTGTCAATCTTATATTCTTCACAATAAGTTTGGAATCTATTTAGGAAGCATGAAATGTCATCTATGGATGCATTAAATTTTGGCAAATTAATCCTTATGGCAGTAGTATGATCTTTATTTTTATCTTCACCTACCCCAGGATGCAACAGTGGTTGTTGTAATTTTAATTTTTCCAGTTCAATCTCAGCTAATCTTATAGCTTGTTGAGATTTACTCTCTTCTTGAGCTTTCTCCTCTTGAGATCTGGCATAAGCTAATTTTTCCCTTTCAAGAGCCAATTCTTCTGATCTCCTTTTTTCAGCTAATTCAATTTCTTTTTCTTGTTTGTGCAGTTCCTCTTGTCTCCTTTTTTCAGCCAATTCAATTTCTTTTTCTTGTTTGTGCAGTTCCTCTTGTCTCCTTTTTTCAGCCAATTCCTCTTTGCGAAGTTCTTCTTGTCTGTTTACTTCTTTATCAATATAAGCTTGCAAAGCTGGACCTTCCAAATTAAGTTCCTTCCCAATCTTCAATAAATCCTTTAATGAAGTCATGGTTGCTTATTCTTCTGTTTATCAATAATACACAATATTTTAACTTTTATGTATATGAATATGTCAGCTAAATATTCAATACTTCATCCACCCATCTCAGATCAATTTATAATTGCAATAGTAGATGTATTCAGATAAACAATATGGAGCAATGAAAAAAATAGAACCACAACAAGTAAGAACAGCAAGACAGGGTTCGAGCAACTAAAGGAAATACAAATGGTTAACTAAGGAAATAACTATAACATATATGAATTAATTTAAACTAATGCTCTAGTACAACTAGACAAGACAAGACGCATATCACAACAATTATGACATCTATGAAATGAAAGATAGTCAGAGGAGAATAGACAAATTTACAAACAATAATGCAACGAACTAAATAAAATATAACAATGACAGTACTTATGAGAACAAACAATAGATAAACATGACTACACAGCTAACAAAAATGGATCTGTTAAATTCAATAGAGGCAAACTTTTATATAACCAGCAGAATATGCTGGGTCCTCTATCTGAATCACACAGATACTGCCCTAAAGAACGCTTGATTTGCTCATTCGACCTAGCTTTCGCGGTATTGAATAACACAAATCAAGTCCCTCCATCCTGCCCGCTAGTTACAAAACCAAAAACACGTAATGAAAACACATATGGTGAAGTCAGATATCAGGCAAACAGATTGTATTCACAGCCAAGCTGTATGTAACAATAAACAGACTTATCTGTTGCCAAGAAAACAATCCTTCTTGAGACTTCGACAAGCAAGGGATGTAGTGATGATAGTAGCCTAGTCTTTGGTTAGGCTTAGAATTGCTTCATGCTGACATTGAAGGATATCGATCTGGTCCATGATTTTTTATAGAATACTTGATTCTTGGATGAAGATAGTCAGTTCCTATGACTTCTGTGTAACAATGGGTCACTTTTATAACTTAGTGACAACTTGAGGCACATTCATGTTAATGGAAATCCCTTCCATTCATAAAAAAAGTTTGGCAGACGATGCGTGCCGCCATTTTGAAAAAATAGTCCTCGACTCGTTAGGCGTTTTTCGGCTTGTAAGGCATCCAATGGCTTGGCCCCCAGAAACTGGTACGGGTAATTTTAAAGAATCTTATTATTACTTCAGGAACCGTCCTCCCGACGTCCTGTGGTAAGAGTGCATTAGACTTAAGGCTTGACACTCGTTATTACAGTGGCCTGCTGAATACCCTCCAGGGTTCTCCTTGTATATTCCATTTGAGGAATTATAATATATATATTTAAATATGGCCAGTCACACACAATCTCCCTGGCCCGCACCACAGGTACTCAGTAACAAGGCCTAACTTCTTGGCACAGTTCATATATTTAATAACACAATACTCCACATTGAGTATGGTATGACATCGTAGCTTTTACTAGCACATGTCTCTACTGTCCTTGATTCTGATACTCTCAGTTTTAATGGAACAGTCAACTTACGTGCCCAAGAATTCCATACACACTGCTAAGACTAATCTGACATTATACCGTTAATGAAAGCATAAGGCAGTGATGGTAATCGATCTTGCAGGTGCAATATAAAGATGCCCAAAGGCAATTAACACATTCTAAAATCAGGTCCTACTGGACACATTTCATGCATACTGGTCAAACGACACAAGCAGACTGCCGGTTAGAGACGCTAGTTTGTCCCAGATCAAAACTGACGTCTGCTGTCAATTCAAAGCAGGAGTCAAGACGTCACTTCCTGCAACCACGGGATACCGTGTGTAAACAATATATATCAGGAAGTGATCGAATACAAAAAATGATATGATATTTACTCATATCAATACATTGACCTTTTATACTTGTTAATTAATGTCAACATGCTATTATGCAAATTTGGTTTTGTTACCATTTGACTTAACCCAGTTCTTGTTGAGAATTGAATAAACATTTGTTTCATTGAACACAAATGCTGTTGACGAATCATATGCTTGCAGTTGGCCATCATACAAATTATTAAGGTATCATACCAAAGCTAATCGCTGGGAAGCTGAAATTTTTCGGTCATATAAAAAGACATTATAGTCTGGAAAAAACTTTGGCTGATGCAGGTCACAGAGAGTTTGAACTTGTCTTTGGCTGATGCAGGTCAACTTGCCCAGAATCGTGATACGTTCAGAGCAGCTGTAATGGAGACAACGTTCTGGAAAGAATACGTCACATGATGAGACAAATATTTACCTCTAAACAGAGCTATTACTTATAAGAGGAATTTCATTGGATTACACCAACTGGGGGCTTGAACGGGCTAAACCATTGCTTAAATCCTTCACAAAAGGCGACGGACCAGATATAATGCGTTAACAATTGTTCAGCCCAATGCAACATTGTTCGTGACTTCTGGAAATATCTTATAGACCAAATACAAGAAGCTTCAGACAGTAAAAACAAGAACCGGGGTGTCCAAAACCCTCAAATATCGGGTCATCCAATTACACCACAAACGTCACCTGCTCCTTTACCCTGTCAATCTCAAACACCTGTTCCTGAAGACAAAATATGCCCACGACATCACAAGCTAGAAAATAGCCAACAGAATATTAAAAACAAAGAACGAAAAGAAACATCACCAAGTAAGACTTACCCGATTGAGGTAAAAATTAGTCATCGTACTGAAAACCTACAAAGACAACCCCCACAAGTAGATCCTGAAGCAACAAAGGCAACGGGACATGAAAGAACACAACAACCGACACAAAAATCCGCTGAAGACCTCCAACAAGAAGAACATCAATGGCACCAACAACGTCGTCGTGCACGACCTCAGCCACAGCACCATCGACACATCCCTCACAACACATAACATCATCATTGGGGACTCACTGCTAAAAGGTATTCACAGTGACAGAATGTCAACAACGCCAGAGAACATTGTCACAGTAATACCACTACCAGGAGCTGGAATAGTGAAAACAACCAAGAAATCAGCCATCTCAACAGAAATACTAACATAAGGAAAACAACAGTACACGTAGGGATAAATGATAGCACAAATGGATACACTATTAACCTATTAGACATCTCCAGAATGATTGACAACATAAAACAAAAATTCCCAAACACCTCCATATCTATCTCGTCAATAATTCCACCCAGCTATGGTCAAGCACGCCAAACTGTCGATATCAACAACAAGGTGCTATATAATTTCTGCACTAAAAATCACATTTCTTTCATAAAGAACACACCTTTTTTCACATCAAAGTCAGGTGCACCAAAAAAGATGCTATATATAGATCAAGTCCACACTTCTAAGCTAGGGACGAGCTACCTAGCCAAAAATTTAAAGTTCCCCGAGAGGACTCACCACAAACACACGTATTCGTCAGTCAGTGACACAAATTACACACTAAACTCAGTGAATCCACGCAGAACCCCTCATAACCACTCATCGTCATCCTCATGTAATACTCATTTATCTAGCAAAGCTACACTTACTCCCATCCCCCACCCTAAACTTTATGACCAAATGTTTCCCCCATTACCCACACTACAGACACCCCCGCCACTACCTGCTCGACAGACACAACTAGACAGATGGAAAGACTGGGCTACAAGTATGACCCGTTCTTCCTCTACATCAAGTAACCACAACACAGGAACTACAACTAGGAAATGGGACTTTCTTCATCCTGTCTCTACCCGCCAAGAATGCCACTCTCATAGTTCGTCTGTGCTACATCAGCTTAGGCAGTATAGCCCAGAAGTATTGATGCAGGCATTTCAGATGTCTGTATACGACTTTTCAGAACAAAATTCAGCGCACAAACACCAAGCTGTTGCAGATAAACTCACTTAAAAGCTGTATTTCAAACCAGCTTGGAGCTTAGTTCCCAAATTGATGCCTTCTCTCCGCCTGCACCTTTGTTTATTCGTGTTGAGGAAAATTAGGAAATCCTCATAAAATTAACAAGCTAAGTCACAGCGTGGACCTTTAACTGTCCCGAAAAGATTAATTCTCTACATTGACTGTGGTTGAAGTAAAAATATTCCTGTGTGTTCGGAACAGACTATTTTAAGATAAAAACCGCACTTTTTGCAAAGATTAAGATACTGTAAACAGTGTCCACGGACTTTAGAGAAATCTATTGCAGTATATTTTATAACTTGTTTACAATTTTGTATTAACCATTGTGTACTAAGTTTTTTTTTTTTTGCTTCTTACTCATTCCTACTTCCTTCATTCTTTCTTTCCTATTAACTATTATCATGTCCGAGTGCAAAAACTCAAATAAAAAAATTAGGCAATATCACTAATTCATGGCTTAAACTATCAGGGCTTAAAATTGGTCATTTAAACATTTACCACCTGCTAGGTAAGCTTTCTGAAGTCTCCAACAAAACTTCCACATATTTGGTTTTTCCGAAACCCGTCTCAAAGACAAAATTACAGATGAAGAAATTAGGATTAATGGATTCACCACCATTCGCAGGGATTCTAACAGACAACATGAAACAGGGTTAGTCATATACAACATCTCAACATCTCTTCAGTACCGACGCCGTGATGATCTAGAACATACTGGCATTGAATGTATATGGCTGGAAAAAAAAGTTCCCAACCTGACCCGCGTTTTAATTGGTTACCTGTACCGAAACCCTAGCTCTTCTACTGTATGGTTTGATACATTCTCACGAATGATGGACAACGTTTGGGCTTCTTCGAAGGAAATTATTCTACTGGGGGATTTCAATATTGACCTTTGTGGCAGAGATTTATGATTAATAAATTTCTATATCTTTTCTTTATTCTACACTTGTCTTTTACCTCTCTTTCGCTCTTTTATTTTTTTCGCATACGCTCGATTGTTAACGAATACTCTCCCATTCATACCTTTGTCTTTTCCTTTCTTATTTAGCAACGCATTTTATTGCTGTTAAGCTAAGTTCTTTGATGAGAGATCGAATCGTGTTAATTCGTTCTCGACAGGGATAAGAAGGAAGACTATCGTCTATAATTTCTCTCTGATCTGTTTCGCCTATAGTTAATTATTGTCGGTGAAAGATTTGAGATAAAAGACATTGATCGCTGGGAATGGCCATATGAAGCAGAAGGTGTAAAACGCACACTGGAAGTTTTAATGCCGATGTCTGGTCAGATCGAGAGAAGTTACTGTAGGTGTTAAGTCTGGTTTCGGTTTCTGTGTGAGAAATCCCTCTGATTCGTAGAATGAGTAAGGAAATATGTAAATCTGGACGTAGGTGCTACATCTGGCAAATGAGTCTGGTTTTCAGATTCTAGACGTAATATTTTTCCTTTGATTTCAGAGAGATATATACCACAGAAATCTAACTTCAATCAGTACTGCCACAGCTTTAGAGAGACATCTAGCTCGTAGTTCTAGAACACGTTGTATAAGTGAAGTTCTTAGTTTCTCGTTAGAGACATCTAGCTGAGTTCTAGAATACATTATATAAAGAGAAGTTCTTAGTTTCTCGTGGAGATAATTTTAGAAGTTTGTGTGAAGGTAAAATATAAATATTGACTAGTATTGTCGAGTGATATAATTGTTAGTTCGAAGTATATCCTCACTAGATTTCTGTGCAGAGTGATTCAATGATAATTCAGTTATAATTCTCTAAAGTTTACTGTGTTACAGTGGATAGCAAATAAATTATAATTTCTAGTTAACTCATTCGGCTATTAATAAATTTAATTATATTGCTAGTAACCAGTCAGAGAATAGTCTTACCATCTAAATTAATGCACAGATTCATCATTGAGTATTGACGAAATATGTATGTATTTCTAATTCATGATGATTGATTTTTGTAAAGACTAGAATTTATTTCGCGGGAGTTTTAAACGATAAGACAAGCTTTAAGTTTGCGGTTTATATTTAAGTTAAATGACCGAAATGAACATATTCTATTTACGCGTAGGATTGTGTAATATTAGGGTTGAGTATTTATGTTTTTCTCTTCCTTTTATACAGTATCTGGGTCAAGCCCAAAACCTACCAGCGGTTTCTGTTTATGTATAGCAGAGAATAACTAGACGAAAAGAACTATGTTCCTGAAATTTATATTGTAACTGTCATTGAGTTCCAGAGTTCTTTTCCAATAATCAAAGTTTTACAGTGGGCCCGTGATGGCGACTAAATCAGACATTTAACCTAATCAAACCTGTGACATTTCTTGTATAACAACCACTGTGTTGGGAAGAAGATAAATCCTAAACAGAGTTATTTACCTGCAACTCGAGGTAACGACCGATTATTTCAAGCTACTGTACCTTTGTGAACATTTGACATCTTAATTATTTTACTACCTGGACAAAAATTGAAGAGACCTAATCAGCATCCTACGTACCATAGTGAAGCGAGCGCTTCCCAAGATTTGAATTTATTAGCATTGGAGAAGCTGGGGTTTGTTTCTCCTAAACACACCATTGGATGGGCTGTAGGTTCCTTAAACAATTGTTCCAGATGTGGTGAGAGTATCTATTAGGTAAGAACACCTGTCCTTGTGATCACAAGTGTGTCAGAGCGAGAAAATGCAGGGATGTTTAATTCTTTCATTCTATAATCCATATATCCATTGATTGTTTTTTTTTTCTTCTTAATGATTACATATGCTATCTATTTCAGAGTAGATTACAGGAAAAACCTCTGTTATTTACGGTAGAGAGAAATCCTAGACCATAGTGTATAAATCTGTGACTCTTTGGGGCAAAAAACTTCTCTTATAACGGGATCTTGGTTCAACAGAGGGGGAAATATTACACTTATGGGTCAACTCTGTTATTGATTCCTTAACCTATGTTTATTTGTGTATTTGATTTGATAGTCTAAATTTATTTACTGTGTTGTGAGATTCTTTATGATAAATAAAATGTACGTGTCAGTCAGCTCGTCCCAAAAATATCTATATTCCATTGTTATAGGTTTTCACGTTTGTGCGTCTACCTGTTGTCACTTATGTGTGTGTGTGTATGTGAGTGGTATATATATTACTATATATATTCTAATAGACTGTCTGACAAATCTAGATCTGTTGTAGAAGATAGGCTGACCGAGAGAAGCGTCTCGAGTTTCAGGGACAGACTATTATTTTCCACCATCTCACTCGTGAAAATCTATTTCTAATATTATCTCCCGCTGAGCTATCACCTGTTCTATTTCTATTCAGAAGGGACCAATCGATGTCTTAATTCCCCTATCAAAAATCTACGACAACCTTCACAAATCGAACAACACGTGGAATGATATCACCATCTCATACAACCTCACACAGTTAGTCAATCAACCCACGAGAGAAGTGCGTTTCAAAAAGGTCGGTCGACGATTGACTTCAAATATCTCCATATTCCTTGCACTGATAAACATGATTTTTTGCATGTAGTCTTATATTTTCAATGTCCCAAAGGTTTTATAAAATTAAATGTTGTAGGTAGTGTGCTTTTCTTGCAACGGCTAATTCCTTTGATCTTTTTTAACGAAGTAATTATTTTGTCCTGGAAGAAAATAATTTACCGTAAATGAAGGAAGTTGCGTATTTTCGGCATAGGCGTCTATACAATTCGAATGTTAGAGGGGTTTGTTAACTGATTACTACGTGAGGTCCTTTTTTATTTCTTTGAAATATTTGAGAGAAAAATAACGCCTATTCGTTGTAAATGTTACTTTTTACACTAAAACGTGAATGGATGCATGAAGAGATGAAAGTACTGTGTATGTTAAAAATATTAGTGAAATCGCGGAGATAAAAAGGAAATGAATTGGTTTACATATACACATAGATGGAGGAGAAAACATATAAAACATATAAGGTATTTACACACTTATTCCGAGTCAGACGAGTCTAACATATTGATGACTATTCTCGGCTGAACGAACGACAGTCCATCTTTTTTCCAATAGTCATTTTCCTCTTTTAAGACATGGTCTTCACATTTACACCAATAATCTTTGTCTATCTGCGAGAGGGCGGCATATGTTAGTTCTTTCATATTGCATAGTTTGAAAGTTTTATTTTCAGCTGCCACCTGTCCTTTAACTTTTGCCCAAACGAGTTCAATTGGGTTTAAATGTGAATGATAAGGTGGCAGTCTCAAACACGTATGACCATGCTGTTGAATCAACTTGTCTATATGGAATATCTTGGTCTTTTGTGATTTCTTAACAAGGGACAGTAATTCAGGTTTCAGAAACCCTCGTTAAATGGAATGTCTTCTTTTCTGAGCCAAAGCTTTATAGCATCTTTTGTATTCGAAGATGTCGGGATTTTGTCTTCTTCTGCCACAGCGTTGTGGTATGATGCGTTGTCCATTATCAGACAGGATGGTCTGTCTAGGGACGGAAGAAAAGTATTTTCAATCCACTCTCTAAATATGTTACCGTTCATCTCGGTATGATAGTCCCGGTTGTCCGTATAATTGGAAGTGAAAATAAGTTCAGCATTTTTCACTAGCCCATTATGTCTGCTGCCTGCTTGTGCCATTATCAGACGTTGTCTTTTTCCACTGGGTACACATCTTTTAATCGTTCCATCTGATAACTGCCATTCCTTTTCACTTGTGTGGTGAGCATTGATCCAAGTTTCATCCACATACACAATATCATAATCTTGATTATGCATTTCCCGTACTTCACGTAAATATTTACTTCTCATAGATACTAAGTGCGGCTTCTCGCAGATGACGTTTCTTCCACTAGCGTTCCTCAGCAGGTTTGTTTAAACATGTAGTTAGCACAAACTTAAAGATAAGTTAGTTGGGCAAACTTATGATGGAGCGTCTGTGATGGTAGGTCATTTGGATGGCTTACAAAATAAGGTTATTGATGTTTACCCAAAAGCACTCTTTACTCATTGCTGTGCCCATGCATTGAACCTCGTCTTGCAACAAAGTTTGATGAATATCAAAGACTGCAATATTTTTTTTATAACTCTCAATGGTCTTTCTGCATTTTTCTCAAAATCGTCTAAGAGAACAATAGCTCTTCAAGAATTTCTTTCTAAGAAGTTGCCAACTGTAGCACCTACCAGGTGGAACTTCACTTCCAGATTAGTACATACAGTGAACGATCATTGGTTAGAGCTTATTGACTTTTTTGAAAATGGCATTGATTGTTCTTTAGAATGGGATGCTGACACAGTGGTTAAATCGCAAGGCTTTTTGTCTTTCTTGAGGAGCCTAAATACAATTTTCCTACTTCAAGTATTTTCAAGATTATTTGCATATACAGATGTTTTATACAATTTACTTCAAACAAGAAATTTCGATATTTTGTACTGCTGCAAGAAAATAGAAGAGATCAAAAATAAAATTCAACGAGCAAGGGATACTGCCTTTAATGAGATTTGGTATGCTGCATTGGGAACGAGGGGAGAAGAATTTGAATCACCTACAAATAAACGACGCCGTGGTTGTATAGGAAAAGATGCATGTTGCCAACTGTATTTTGAAATCATTGATTCACACAGAAACACGGTTTGCAGCTTTAAAGAAACTTGAGTATTTCCACCTTCTTTATGAGCAAAAGTATACCAGTTTCAAGAAAAATTTTCCAGAGGACCTCATCAAAAAATTAAAAGACGTTTATTGAGAAATGTTCGACTATGTAAGATTGAAGAATGAACTTGTTGTACTTTATTGTTCGAATGAGTTCTGCAACTTGTCAGTTCATGAATTACTGCAGTTCTTAGTTGAAAATGATCTCAGTTCAGGCTTTAAAGAAGTGTTCAAACTGGCAGAATTGATAATGACAATTCCAGCAACTACTGCTTCTGTAGAAAGATCGTTTTCAGCTTTAGAGCGAATCCACAGTTACCACAGATCTACACAAGGTCAAGATCGACTCTCCAGTCTCAGCCTATTGTCCATTGAAAAGGAACTTTTTAGCAAGGTTAGAATGAAGAATACATTTTACGATGCTGTAACAGAGAAATTTCTGCAAAAGGAAAGAAGAATAGATCTGATCTTCAAGTGAAACCTGTATGTGAAAATATGTATTATTTAGTTAATGTTTTTCTTCCAGCCGAATAACTATCGTTGCGTAATTGAATATAGTTGGTTTTTAAATTAAGAGGTGAAGGGGTTAAATAGTAGGCGTACATATTCATTTTAAGTAGCAGCACGCCTAGCTCGCATTACCAGGATACGCCACTGTAACTGAACGCACCGGAAGGATCACTGTAATGTTCAAAACAGTGCGGTAGTGAGCTGTAACACGGGGAAAATCGCATGAAATACGTTCAAGATGTTAAATCGAAATAGCTCACAAATATGAAGGGGTAAGCCCTTTAAATACGCGGTTGGACTAGGAGGTGGTCGATTTTGTATACTTTAAATAAAGAAAATTTAAAACCATAAGTTTGTTAACGAGGAAAAAAATGTCCCCCTCGGGACATGGCGATCATTAGGTCATATGCAAAGTTGCAACAATTATGATCAAGTGGTTGCAGAGATATTGAATATTAAACAGCGGCAAACATTGTGAAACACACTATAACACACAAAACAAAGTCACTAAACTCTTTACCAAAAAAGCTGCTCCCTCACGGCTACTCATTTTAGTAACCACTTCAAAACAGAAATTAACCATCTCAAGTCGACACTAAAGCCAATGGACTGCGATATTAGTAAATTAACAGCCTTCTGCAACACTGAACATACCATAACAGATCTTAGAGATATTCCTTTTCTAACAGTGCACGAAGTTCTCAAATATATCTTGGCATTGAAAAACAACAATTCATCTGGGCTTGATGGTTTCAGCAAAAGGATTCTACGTTACGCTGCACCCATCATTTGCGACTCCTTAACCTATGTGTACAATCAATGTATTGCACACAACTACTTCCCCACAGCATTTAAATCTGCCAAAGAGTATCCTCTCTATAAATCTGGCTCACATAGCGATCCCAACAGTTACAGACCAATATCCCTTCAATCATCTCTTTCAAAACCACTAGAGAAACACATTTACAACACCACATTTCAACACTTAACAACAAACAAACTGCTCATTGAGAGCCAGTCAGGTTTCAGACCCAAACATTCCTGTCACACAGCTCTCACCAAAATGGCAGACAACTGGCTGTCGAACGTAAATGATGAAAAATTAGGTGGTGCTGTTTTTGTTGACTTCAAAAAAGCATTTGACATGATTGACCACACTATCTTGGTTCAAAAGTTGAAAACCCTCAGAATAGGCCCTAATCCACTAAACATCATCAAATCATTCCTGGGAGATCGACAACAGTTAGTACTTCACAACAACTCGACATCAGATTTCTCGAGGATAGATACAGGAGTACCGCAGGTTCTATTCTTGGGCCCCTACTCTTCGCAATGTTCATCAACGACCTGCCACTACATCAAAAATATTCAACATGTGACCTCTTTGCAGATGATTGTACTATCTACACTGGTGACAATGACTGCGTGGCACTTGAAATGACTCTTCAATGCGATGTAGACAATCTAACAAAATGGAGTAATATGAATCGTATGCCATTAAACACAGCAAAAACGAAATCTATGTTGATAACCACCAGACAGAAACTCCTAAACTGCACCAAAAGATCGCTTCAGCTACACGCGGAATCAATACAAATTGAACATGTAACAGAACACAAAGTTCTAGGGATTACGATTGACCAGCACTTAACGTGGAACTCCCATGTACGGAATTTAACCAAACACTTAGCTTAAAAGACGTACCAGCTAGCCAAAATAAAACACTTCTTAGACGCAGACACTAGACTATTGTTCTACACCTCACATATACAGACACATCTAGATTACTGCTCTACACTATAGGATGGTTGCCCTGCTTCCACCTCAAAGATACTGCCCTCCCTGCATAAAAGAGCAGTACGTCTGATCACCGATAATCGCACGATACCACACACAAGGACACGAAAAGAACCCAAAATACTGTCCCTAAAAAAACGTCTTATCTACAACAAAGCCAAGCTGACTTACGCAATTCTATCTAACAATGCCCCGCCGTACCTACGATCATTGTTTCAAACCAGAAGAAGAAAGGGACAACAATTACATCAGTTACGTCTGCCCAAACCTAGGATCGACCTGTTCAAAAAGAGTCTAGCCTACTCTGGAGCCTACTTATGGAACAGCCTTCCACACCACCTAAAAAGCCTACCTACACAATATTCATTTAACAAAGCACTTTTCAAACACTTCCTAAACACTGATTATCTACCCCCATAGAAACATCATTTGCCTGTCAACATCACATCCATTGGTCAACATTTCTTTTTCTCTTCTGCTCGTTTTTAATGGGAATAATTTGTTTTATCTTCTTCTTCTTTGATCCATAACCACCAACCGTCAAAGCAGTCAGTGGCCATCACGCCTTGTGGCGTCTTGTAGGGCAGCAACAAATTGATTCCACTTTGCTCGGTCGGCGGCCATCCTTCGTACAGTGCCCCAACTGTGGTTCATTCTTTGCATCTCAGCTTCCACAGTTCTCCGCCAAGTTGTTTTTGGTCGGCCTCTCTTTCGCTTTCCCTCGGGGGTCCATAGCATAGCTGTTCTTGTGATGGTATCAGGGTCCCTTCTGAGGACGTGGCCAACCCAACTCCAGCGTCTGCCAGCTATGGTGGTGTGCATGTCCTCCTGGTTACTCCGAATAAGTAGTTCTTGGTTGCTGATGGTGTTTGGCCAAAAGATTCGGAGAATTTTCCTTAGGCAGATTGTGTGGAAGGAGGACAGTTTCGACATTTCCTTCTCTGTTACTCTCCAACATTCCGCACCATAGAGAAGCGCAGAAAGTACACAGCTCTCATACAGTCTTAATTTGGTGTTTGTGCTGTACTGGGAAGACTTCCAAATGTTGTTGAGGTTACTATGCATCCTAGGTAAGTAAATGTGTCTGTCTGTTCTAACTTCTGGTTCCTTACTGTTAATGGCTCAGGATTGCCCACATTTAGTGTCATGACCTCTGTCTTCTTCAAATTGATGTTCAGGCCAACCTGCTGGCCATACTTATTCAGTTTATCGGTTTTGTTTTGAATGTGTTGATGTGAATGTGCGAGTAGTGCAATGTCATCTGCATATTCCAGGTCTTCCAGTGTAGAAAACGTTGTCCATCTAATTCCTCTTGGACTGCCCTCTGTTGTCTGGCGCATCACCCAATCTATGACTGTCAAAAATAATGTTGATAAGGGGCATCCCTGTCGTACTCCTGTTTTCACTTCGAAAGTTACATTACTCGATCCAACACTGCACGTAAAGTTAGAATAGAGGCTTTTTATGATGGAAACAATGCGGCTGGGAATTCCATAAGCCCTCAGAATTTTCCATAGGCTGTCCCTGTGTATGCTGTCGAAAGCCTTTTCAAAATCAACAAAGTTAATGTACAGCTGTCTCTGCCATTCTGGGCACTGCTCTATAATGTTCCTGAGGGTAAATACATGATCTGCACATCTTCTGTTCTTTCTGAAGCCCGCTTGTTCTTTCCTCAGTTTATGGTCAACTGCTTTTGAAATTCTCTGGATGATTATCCTGCCTAGTATTTTGCTGAGAACTGAGAGGAGGGTAATTCCTCTCCAGTTGTTGCAGTTTGCAAGGTCGCCCTTCTTGGGCAATTTGACACTTATTCCTTTACTCCACTCTGTTGGTGTTGTCTCAGTTTCCCAGACTTGTGCAAATAGTGGTTCTAATAGTTTTGCTGCTAGTTCAGGGTCTGTCTTGAATAACTCAGCATTTAGATTGTCGTGACCAGGCACTTTTCCATTTTTTTTTTTTTTAGCCCTTTGATAGTTGTGATGATTTCTTCTTTTCGTGGAATGTCTGTATTTACGTCTAAGTCACTTTCAGCCTCAGGAACATTCAGCTGAGTCTCTGGTGATTCCTTATTCAGTGTTTCTCTTAAGTGCTCTGCCCATCTTGTTTCCTTCCCCTGTGCTGTGGTATTGAGATTTCCTTGCTTGTCTCTTACTAATGATATGTTGTTTGCACCTCGTTTTCCACTGATAGCTTTAGTTATTTTGTAAACTGTGCTTTGTTCATTTCTCAGTGCTGCCTCTTCTGCCTGTCTTGCAAGGTCATCCAGAAATGTCCTTTTGTTAGCACGGGTTTGACGTTTTACTTCCTTGTCCAGCTGACTGTACTGTTCACCATATATTGCCTTTAACCTGGGAGACTTAGCTTCTGTTTTCTTTCTTTTCATTTCCCTTCTCTTCGCTATGGTGTTTAGCATTTCTGGTGTTATCCAGTCTTGGCTCTTTCTTTCCTGGAATCTCAAGCATGACTTGCTGCTTTCTTTGTATATTGTTGAGATGGTGTTGAATTTCTGGTCGACATCATCGGTCTCTGTTCTTTCCTGGCTTTTGATAATCTCATATCTTCTCTTTACGTCAATCACGAAAACTTTTCTGGTGAGGGGATCCTTCAGTTTCGTGATGTTGTATCTTTTCTGTTTGACTGCAACTGGTCCAGCAGCTTTGAGTTTCACCTTCAGTCTTGCTACTAGGTGATGATCACTTCCCACATCTGCGCCTCTTCTTACTTTCACGTCTTGTAGTGCATGTCTCCATCTGCCATTGATCATAATGTGATCTATCTGGTTTTTGTCTCGTCCGTTAGGTGATTCCCATGTTAACTTGTGCACTTCTTTGTGTTGAAAAAGTGTTCCTCCAATGACCAGGTTGTTAATACTGCAGAAGCTTATTAATTTGTCCTCATTCTCATTTACTATTCCACTGCTGCATTTTCCCATTACTCTTTCGTTATAATTATTGTGTGTTCCAACTTTCGCATTTAGGTCTCCCATTACTATAATAAGATCGTACCTGGGTACAGTTTCCATTTCCTTTTGTACCTGTTGATAAAACTCGTCCTTGATCTCTTCATCGCTGTCATTTGTTGGTGTCAGTCATACGAGCCTGAGACTCCGGATGTCCGTCCCGCATCAAAGTTTTTTTCCTTTATTGCCGTTTCCGTAACATGTGCGATTTTTTACATAGACAGTGGTGTCGGCCCTGTGCTAAAACCCCCAACCTGGAGGACCAGGGTACCAGCTTTTGTCTGACCCCTACCCACGCAGACCAGTCCAGCTTGGTTGAACCTACCAGGAGTAAAACTCCCACTGGCATAGCTCTGGGGATTGTCAGGGTACACAAGCTGCCATACCGCTACAAGGTATAGGTACCATTGATGGCAGAATTTGTTTTATATTCATGTAATATTATTATATAATGTAATGTATGTGAGAATGTACCCGCATACCACTGTACTTTAGAGATGTGAATGTTTTCGTTTGCTTTAATGGGATGATGTACATGAGAATAAGCAGATACACATTTTTTTTTAAACTGCTGAAAGACTTTTCCTGCTACAGAAGTGCGTAAGAAAGTGTTATTATTATTATTATTTCATTTTCCACCAAGAATGTATGAATGTAAGCGAGAATGTGTTTTTGTAATTTTTGTATTGACGATTGATGACACATTCAAAAATACAGATTACTTGTAGACGTTTTGACCGCATAAGTGAGTATCAGTATACAGAATTTATTTATTTATTGTTTGGTTTATATTATTTTATTTTATATTTATTATTATTATTTTTCTTCAGTCACTATCTTGTTTATTTTAAAAAAAAAACCTACTCATTTTTGTATTATGATTGTATACTGTAAATGAATGCTGTTATGTTGACTTTATAATGTTGCATGCCTTTAAATTAATGCATAAAGTAACATGTGGGATTAAAAGGATATAGTAAGCAAGATTAATGAGAGTGAAAGGGCAGAATGTTAGACGGGCCTACGCGCCCAGTTCTTAACCCTTCGAAAATAAAGTTCGTTCGTTCGTTCGTTCCCTTAAGGTAGAAGCGTCATTAATCTTTTTTCTACATCTCTGCCAAGATTAATCTTGCGCGCAAGTAGATACCTTGGAAGCCAATATTAGATACTCTTGAATTTTGGTCACTGTTTGACCACTACTGCAAAGCAGGGGAGGCAATCCGTGACAGAGGCAATTGTGAAAATAATCATTATGTTGTATATAAATTAGTGTCCTGAATTTCATAGCCCATTGCGGTTACTCCACAGCCAAGACGTAGTATACCATAAACGCATTTCCACTCACTATCACCAGAAAGGCGAGTAAATTCTGCTGTTTCGATGAAAATTCAACGCCTCAGCAAATGTCAGTCATTAGGATATGGCGTTGTCAATAGTATTGTGCATGACGGCGCATTTTGCTTTAAACTCTTTTTCGTTCTTGATCATTTTGACCATGATATTTAATCATCATCATCATCTTCCATATTACCTTACACGTGGATAAGAGAGCTGGAGACAGACACGAAGAAGACATGGACAGATCTTGAGCGGATGGCACGGGACAGGAAGATTTGACATACGTTTGTTGAAGGCCTATGCTCCTCAGGGTTCTGAAAGTGATGTTGATCGTCCCTATCGTTCCTTGTGCAGCACGGAGCCACCATTGTAAATGGTTTCCCTTTGTCGTGTATGATTTATCAGATAGGTAATAGATGTTTATAGCCCTGTCTGAGCAGAGGTGATAGTGATGACAATGTGAAAGTAAGGGGTATGCTATAGTTTTATCACGAGGTGATCGTGTAAGAGAGAGGACAGTCTCTGGATAGAATAATTTATCTAATCCAACCTATCTGGACGACGATATTTAAATCAGACGCACTTTCTCTCCATGTACGAAAATACAAGTTACACTACACTCAAATGCACACAATTCTGTGACAGATACGCACGAACGTGAAAACAAATTATGGATAACATATAGTGGATAAGGGTTAACCGGCACGATAACTAAAGGGTTAATAAAGTTTATTATAAATAGAAAATCACAACATAAATCATATGCATTAAGAGATCATGGTTTACAGACAAAAATTAAAATTAATCAAATAGGTTCTCCCCTCTGTTAAAGGAAAAGAAAGGACGATCCCAACAGAGGTTAATTAACCCAAAAGATCAAAGGTTAACAATAAGTTATGAAATAGTCAGAATGGGAAAAGAATAGGTTCCTAATGTAAACTATCCCCTGACTAATCAGATTATTGAGATTTAAAAAAAAAGAAAGAAGAAACCATATAAGTATATGTTGTTAACAAAACACACAAGTTTCTTTCTCTGTTCATTCAATTCACATACACGCAGTGGCCACTTTCAGATGCATTTAACCCAGTAGTTGTCGCAGGCATTCCAAGGAAATACACTAATAAGTTATATATATATATATATATATATATATATATATATATATATATATATATATATATATATATATATATATATATATATATATATATATATATATATATATATATATAGTGTCAAATTTAAGTTTGCCAAATCCAGCCCCAGACTCTCCGTAGTTGCTGACTGCAAATTTCACAGGAGTCGCTAGAGTCGGTGTTAATTATATTTTTGTGTCCTGGTTACAATAAGTTATCTATGCCTTCTATTGGTTGGAGTAAGGTTCATGCGTGGTGATCGCCGATGTAGAATAAATAGAACATATACAGTTCCTAGGTGGTTTAGCCTCAGGTGGCTGAAACGCTAGGTTTAAGTTACACAAATGTTGCTGACAATATATTGCTTCACAGCTGGCTGCTGAGATTTATATATAAGTAAATCTGGTAATAGTTCTGGCCCAGTTAATATTATAATTCAATGGTTCTATTCTGGTTTCTCTCATGTAAATGAGGAACATTGGACCGCACAGGTCACAGCAAGAAGATCATCAATATTAAATATTCTTGGATGCTTATAATATTATAAGTTCGTATGATCATAAGTTCATATGGCCATAAGAAAATAAAGCGCTAGTACTCAGGTTTGATCAGCTGTCGTAGATTTTAGATAGGAGAATTAAGACTAGGTTTGGTCCCTTCTGAATAGGTTTGAATAGGTGATAGACTCAGTGAGAGTTAGTGACTAGGTTAATAAGAATTTCCCCACTCGTTGAGAATGGATCAGATGTTTGATATAGTGGCTGTCTCTGAAAGCGAAAAGAATTCTTCTCTCTCTCACCTATCTTCTACAACAGTTGTTACAGCGTCAGACAGACTACACCAATATACATATTACGTATATTTCTATCACTCACAGGCACGCACATACACTTGACGACAGGTAAACACACAGACGTGGGAAAACTATAACAATGATATATATTATTATCAATAGATGACGAGTCTGACCAAAACATCCGATTATTAAGTTCAAGACGCGATTTTAATATCAGAGAAAAATCGGCTCACAGAACATTCAAAGGGAAAGAGTTACATTCAAGGAAAAATACATTAGCACAATAGTCTTAAGAAAAAAATCTCAGGTGAAATGTGTTTGCCAAGGATGATAGGCCCCCCGTTATAGTGTTAACTCTAGGTTTAGGCCCATTTAAAAGCCCACGGCCCCGTTTAAGAGAACAGATGATGGCGCCCGAGTCACAGAGATACATTAGGGTTTGAGTCTAGAGTTTGTCTAAGTTTTATCTCGATAATAAATATGCACAGAGTTTGAAAAAAGAATTGATTGAACCTAAGATCCAAAAACACGATGAAACTCTCGCCTTAGACAACAAAATTATGCAAGATTGGAAAAAGCAAATAGGACAGGCAAAAAGGGTTGTCACAAGATATAATAGTCGAAATAATCACTGCAAACCAGCGTAGTACCACTCATTCATTCCCGCCTATGGCCTCTCATAGATGCATGTACTCACGACTTTGCACGCTGTCTTTGGAACACACTTGATTTTAGATTTTCACACAGACTCAATATCATGCAGTCTTATTGCCAAGGAGTCCCCAGTTCCAAAGGAAGACGTATTTAAACTCGGAGTCCTCCGGGAAGCGAGCTACCTTGGGTGTGCAAATTTGTTCAAATGTCTGATTAAGTCACCTAACAATTATTCCAGGCGCGGGAGTTAGCAGAGCACAGTGTCAATGGCGTAGGTTTCTAGAAATGATGAATGTCAGGTCGGTGCCTTCCCTCAGTATAGGATTCACTTTAGTCACACCACAGATTTGTCACAACAAAAAATATAAATATATAGTCGGAGAAATGTTAGTTTAATACTTGAAAGTAATTCGCGCCGCCGCAGGCAGAAAGATTACGTAGAGTTTTCTTTTCTAGAAGAAGAATTAAGATCTGGCTCAAAGGTCCAGTATTTATACACAGTATGCACAGGGGAGGTGTTGAGGGGGGGACCCGTTTTTGGGTTTGAGTTTTGTGGCTGAACTCGGGTTAACTGAATTTTTATTGCATGTTAGACAGGGGTGGGGGACGGACATCGAAGTTGGATTCAAAATAAGAACTGTTGGTAATTTCGGGGAGTTCACAAAGTTATAGGAACATATTACTAGGGTGGCTGGTAAAGTTAGGGTTCACCAAACTTTCAACTGTGTGCGAGGAAAAAAAAACACATATAATATGGGTAAACGTGAATGCTGCATAGGTTGGTTCAATGGATGTACATGGTTTTAGAAACTTGCGGAAGCAGAGAGTTTGGTTAGACCATGGTAAACTTGGCGTGGAAGATACTGTAGGTATATTTAAAAATTCCAGTGTATCCTATGAAGTTATTTCCGCGTAAACGCTGCGTATGTCCTCGTCACCTATTCATCGAGGCTCGATTCTAGTGTTTATCTAATTAGTAATTGAAAAATTACACTCGACATAGTTTCACGCCCCTGCCGTCGCTTAATTAATTAATAATTAGTACCACAATCCTGCGTTATAAGCTAGAAATTTTAATGGTTTCTACTTGCTTTTCCATCGAATATGGCTAGAAATATGCGTAGCTACCACTGTTATTTCTCTTCTGCGCTAAAAAGAACTAGATGTAAAATGAATTAGCGATACAAAACGGCTTTAATCACTACAAAATCTATATATGGCTATCATATGTCCCATTACCTCAGACCAGAAACCATACGGTAGTCGCACAAATTAAGTCCCCATAACATATGTGACACACAGTATTTCTGAAAGTTAGGACGTCTCGACTAATCATACCCTCGAAACAAATGAATACCTTCCATCTAACGCTTATTCTTCTTCCTCGACGCCCACATCCCCATGTCCAGTTATGAGCGAGAATGAAATTAAAGTTTAACTCATGGCAATCCACTTAAAATCGGTCACCAGGATTCCTATCTTATTTCGCCAAGCGACCAATAGTCAACCTGGTACAGTATTAATAACCACATTCGTCGCTTATGCGTGACAGTCCAAAGCTCCATCAAACAAGGGGGTCCCCCCCCACGAGGCTTATACCCCCCCTGTACATGAGTTCCCCAACCCCATCCTAAAACCAGACCACCGTCCCTGCAAATGCACGGCGTCGCTTATCAAAACCACGTAATGTGTTTTTCTGACGAAAAAACTCATTGGGTGTACTGAAATGAGAACTCTCTGTCTTACTTTCATCGTCCCTCGCGTGAATTTTACCATCGCCCAGGACAGAGACCCTCAGATCGAATGTCTAGCGAATGATGTAAACCGTTCACGCCTATCGTACGACCAAAGCTGCGACTGGAATGTAGCAATACCACCCGGTGCGTATTCTCCAGTAAGTTTTAGAGAAAGGAAAAACCGGTAAACTAGTTGCGAAATTATCTGAAAATCCACATATCCCCACAAAACGGAATCTGGCTTGAACAATAATACAGGAATAAAGGAACATACAGAGTAATAAAAGAGAGACTTGGTGTGAACAGAATACTTAGAAGACCCTCAGGAAATACATTCCCCTCCCTGAAACTAGTGATAGCAGAGCTCTACACCCTTTAGTCTATGGACACCCACTCATGTTACCCGTTACCCCGGAGTATAACTTCACCTATAACGTCGCTTCGGGGTGTCTGTCTTTTCAAACTCTCCTCTTCCCACTATCCACTACAACTGTCCGAATATCTATAAGTCCTAACATACCCATAAACCAATTCCATAACAACATTCTAATCCCTACTTAACACTAAACTACCCCCCTATCCATCAAAAAAACCCCACTTTTATCCTAATACACTACAAAATTACATAAAATTCCCTTATACCTTCTCATTTTATTCCCCCTCCCACAAACAAAATCCTACCCATTCAAAACCTCACAAATCCCCACCTCAAGACCAACCATACACCAAACACCTGCCTCAATTCCCCCCCCCTAACTAACCCTCCAAAAAACTTCCCTTACCCTAATCCATCAAAATAATTAATAAATTATTCTCCCCCCAAAAAATAACCTAAAAAAATATCTCAAACTACATTAACTCTAATCAATTATTATCACTCAACCTACTATATACTTACACTAAA
>JAMPIV010013198.1:0-118684 GCA_024509875.1 Oreohelix idahoensis
CTATACATACAAAGCTTGATCTGCGACGCCTTCCATTGGCGCTACAATGAACACAGGCTCTGTCCTTTCCATCATATTCCACTAGATGTCTGGTTCCAATCATCTGTTCCACTTCATTTCCTTTCATGAAGTGTTTAGAATTTTTGGGTAAACAATCTATTACAGCGCTTGGTGTCAGCTGCGCAGCTTCTTTGGATAGATCCTCAATCAAACTTTGTTTAAAATCTTGAAGTGTGAGCTTACTTTTTGTCGCCCCTTGCTGGCACAAATTGTATAGAATGTGGGCATTTACCTGCGTCACTTCAATCATCCAGTGGTAAATCTTCTTCCACCACTTTCTGGTTTTACGGTTGTGCATACTGTAGTAACCAACCATTTTATCCATCCGGTCACAGACATTCATACTCATTCTGTAGTCGTCAACTACCTTTGGCTTCGTAACTTTGTTTAGACCCTTGTCCTTCTCAACCGTTGCAACAGCTGATTTAGTTGAGACAAGTATACATGGCTTTCTTATCTTTCCAGGCAACACATAATGTTGTATTTTCCGAGTCCAAAAACCATTTCATCTTTTGATGGTCAAGCTTGAGATTTTTTATTTCAGGATTGAAGCCAACGCGGTTGACATTCAGGGTTCCTGTATAATTATAATTGTGTGCAAGCAGATATTCAATAGAGCGTTGGATGAATAAAATCTATCAGCAAAAATATGGTGTCCTGATCTCAGTGGCTTTAAAAGAGTGCCGAACACTTTCACGGCATGAGCAGACTGGGATCTAGACTAGGATCATAGGCTGTATTTTTTCCAAAATAAATTTTCAGATCGAAAACATAGCCTGTTGCCGAATTACACAGTCGAAATGTTTTGATATGGTGCTTGTGGAGCTTGGTTGCATTGAACTGTTTATGCCTAAACCTACCTTTCCATCCTATAACCATCTCATCAATACAAACCTCTTCAAACGGAAAGAAAGCATTCTGAAATTTTGTTAACAGCATCTCAACAAATGGCTCAATTTTAGCTGCGCGGTGATCTTCTGGTTCACAAACATGCATCATGCTGTGATAAATTGTTTGAAAACGGTTTCTCGAAAACATCTCGTGATACCAAGGTGTGTAAAAATTTCCTGCGGTGCGCCAGTAGTCCTTGATTTTTGGTCTTCGATCCAGTCCCATCGCAATCATTACAGATGTAAACTTGAGCCATTCATAATAAGTGAGTGGTGTCCATGAAGCAAATAAAGAATACTTTCTAGGTGGGTTGTTTGTTTCAACAACTTTTGCAGCAAAGGCATTAATGCTGGTTATTAAAGTGCTAACAACAGCGTCCTCCATGTAATTTTTTTTAATCAAGAGGTGTTTGCAAAATATACATCGCTGGATTTATGTTCTGTTTGTCTGGAGGAAAGTAAAATTTGCTTTAGTTTCTCCAGTCGCCACTGAATACCAATCCGTGTTTCTTACAAAATCAATATTATCATCCCTCCTGATTCTTTTTCTTTTAGGGTCAGACGTATTACTTGAATTTATTACAGTCTGATTACATGCTCTTGTATCCATAACTCCATTATCGACATCAGATCTCCCGTTATCATCCTAGGTTTCCGACTCGATATCAGGCTCCTGCTGAAAATCTGAGTTGGTTCTGTTACTATTTGAATAACTGCTACAATCTGAATTAATATCACTGTCCAAAATTTCTTCAAATAACTTCCTAGCTTGATCTGAAGTTAATCTTCGAGGTCTGCCAGAAGTAGTGGGCGTGGCCATTTTATCTAATGAAATATGCACTTTAAAACAATTGAAAATTAATAACTTAACACAGCGACACGTTGTATCTCTCAAAGCAAAATTTTAAAATGGACACTATTCTTGTTGGAAATGACGTTTTGGGTTGTTAAAATTGTAAAAGAGCTCTAGAAAAGGAGCAAAGGGTACGAAACGATATATCGCTGTCCAGGCCAAAATGGGAGAACCGGAAAGCCGATTTAACGTTGATTGAGACTTAAAGAGTTAAGGTAGTCGTACGGTAGAAGCATGAATTTTTCATATATACTGAAGCACATTAAAAACGCACCACCTGTATAATTCAGGAACAGAGTGTGAAATGTAAATATAAGTGTTTACAAGTTTACATATTTGGAATCTTTATTCATTTTCCTATGAATCCATGCTGGTCATTAATTTGTACATTTGATTGTTATGAAATTAATTGCATTCTGTGCAGGCAAGGGAGAAAAGCAAAAATACAAAAAAATGCACGTGCGTTATCCTGCTGGAGAAGCTGCAAGTCTGGATAAATTGTGAACGCAGGAGCAACCAGTGCATCCAGAACCTCATCTCGATATGTCACAGCATTAACATTTCCACGGAAGACGTGAAGAGGCAAGCGATGGTGAAAACTGAATCATCCCCAAATGTGAATACTGCCACCTCCAAATCGGTTGACACAGCAATCTGCAAAGCGCTCTCCACACCGTCGCCAAATCCGCATACGTCCATCAGCAAAGGATATGTTGAATCTGCTCTCGTCTGTGAATAGGACAGCATTCCACTGCAGTCTAGTCCATCTGACATGTTGCTCTGCCCATTGCAGGTGCTGCTGACGATGTCTGTGAGTCAAGTTTGGCCCAACATAAGGTAAGGCCTGTATCTCTGAGTCGTCGCATGACTGTCATTCGAGAGACTTGCCCATGTCTACCCACTATTGCTCTTGCTGTTTGACTTGCCGGGAGAGTCCGATTCCTTAGGTAACTCAGCACAATATGACGATCTTGCGCAGGGGTAGTAACTCGTGGTTGGCCACTCCGAAGTCTATCCCGGGCACTGCCAGTGGTTCCGTAACGTTCATTGAGACGTACAATAGTGCTGTGGTGGCAATTCATCCTTCTGGCAATGGCCCGCGAGCTCATTCCGGTCTCCAACATACCAATGGCTCGTTGGCGGTCGTTTTCAGATAGTCGTGGCATTTCAAGCACATGTACTGGGTGTTTTGTCTCAACGGCCTTTTTATACCGAGTATACTGCCACAACGTGTACACATTTTCAGGGTCATAGCTGTTAGGAATCGTGTTGCACGTGTAACTTTCATCGTTTTCATGTAGTCTGTACACAAACCCGTTGGTTGAATCATGCACTTTCCATTCCAGCAGCCATTCGCTCTCTACCTCTTGGCAAACACGGGGAAAATCCATTCCCACACTTTTTTTTCCAGCTTCTCGGCATCAGTATATATAATAGTGGTGCGTTTTTAATGTGCTTCAGTATATATAACTTTACATTTTGTCTATATATGTCAAAGTGTTTCTTGGTAAGAGAAAATTTTAACCATATGAGCGATTGCATAATTATGTTAATTAGCCATTCAAAATGGCCGCCTCAGTATGAATAATACAAGGTTACTTTGAACTCACATAACATAATTATTTCTCAACATATAGAGTTGAAACTGTGCATGCGAGTCTACAAATGAATGCATTATGTCTTAAACTTAAAATTTTTGGATATCAAGAAACATAGCATGGTCAATGTGTGACAGTTTGTAAACAAAATTAAGATTGGAAATTTATTGAACCTCATTAGTACGCACAACATCTGTAAAAAATAAAAATAATTGAGAAAGCAAAACAAAATTAGGCCCAGGACAAGGTATAAGATCTTACAAAACACTCCGCAAAGTTTAAAAGCATTCCAACAATTCGTTTTTGAGATATGGCATCTCAAAATGTACCTGTCATGCTGAAAATGGGAAAGCAAGAGTAAGAAGACAAAATGAGAAAAATATGTAAACGAAAGATTATATTGTGCACTTACTTCATCTTAATGACCTCCAAGAGTATATATATATATCCTCTTCCTTTTCTTCTGCCTTGTCAGCAAACCCCTTTCTGATGGCTCTCGAAGGCTTTCTTCTTGCTTTGGCTTTGGCAGAAGACTTTTTAATGGAGCTGGTGATTCTGTGCTGTTCTGCAGTTTCGCACATATTCACAGTAAATCTACTCACTTGTACTCCATGTTCTGTCATAAGCTTGAGAACTGATGAGTATCCATCAATAAAATAAGATACTGCATTCCGCACAGCCTCTTCTACTGTGAATCTTTTCACAAAATGTTCTTTTGTACATCTATCCCATATTAATTTGTTGAGACTTTCGTTGTTGTTTTGTGTCCTTCTGTGGAGATATTTTGACAACTGTGACTCATCCGCCAGGTCATCAAACACTGGTTGAATACATTCTTATACTGCCTGTGGGAGGCCATTCTTGTGCTTATAAGACAGCGGGTCCTTCATATAGTCATACCAAACATTATGTCCTTGTGGGCATTTTTCAAGTATTGGCTTATCCTTTGTGGAATCGACATGAGGCAGAACTGCTTTGACGGACAGCGGCTTTCATACCCTGAAAGTTTCCACTGTTTTGTAGAATTTCTAGCCCATAATAGTTTTGAAGGGTATCAATTTTGTTATCTGTAAGTCTTCCTACGCCTCCTAAACCCTTTCGATCACTGAGTTTTGAGCTTTTTGTTTTCATTCTTCAATCTTCGTAATCTCGTACCACATCTCTTTTGCACATGCCCAACACATTCCAGTTTTGCTACATTGACTGATTCCACATAGTGCTTAGATTTTACCATTTTTTTTAAAGGAAGCTGCATCTCCATTGCCAAGGTATTGACTGTACATGGATGGAAGATGCATCTCAGAAGTGAAGAGCAGAACAGCTCAAGCAAGGGTAGCATTCTGTAAAATGAAGAGTATTTTATGCTACAATTCTTTATCATTGGAAGTAAGAAAGAGAGTTCTTCATTGTTATATAGATCAATCCTGAAATATGGGTGTGAGTCATGGACAATTAGTAAACAAATAGGGAAGACACTAGAGGCAACAGAGATGTGGTTTTACAAAAGAATGTTAAAAATACCATGGACAGCCAAAAAGAGTAATGTGGATGTCCTGAAAGAGGCCAATGCACAAAGGAAACTTATTTCACAAGTTAGAAAGAAGCAATCCACGTTTTTGAGGGCATGTTATTGTCATAAGTTGATTGACATGTCTGACACTTTGGCCTGAGCAGTCTGCCCTGTCTTCTCTCTGTATTTTGGTCTACGCCTACTTTTCTGTCTTATTGCTCTTGATATCTTAATTCTGGTATTAGCCATGTCAATCGTGCATATGGGCCAGGCTTAAGTCTACCCCTTACAGTACACGTGGAATAGAGGCATCTAGCATAGAGGTCTTTTATTCTGCTTTTCTTGGAGAACGACGAGTTCCCAGTTTTCTTTGATTCATAGAGTACCCGTGAGCACGGGGAAATCTTCTTCCCTTTATTTTTGCCGCTTCCACCTTGTTATCTCGAAGTCAGAACGCTGATAGAACGGCAAGGCGTTGCTAACATTACGTCGCTTTCCCGTCTCTCGAGGCGGCCGGGGAAGCTTTCCTGTTTGGTCTTACGTCTGTTTTGTTTCATATCGAGCGGCTGGAAAAACCCCCACGGAACATCTGCAGACTTTACAAGCTATTTAACAGCTATGTCTCTATCAATCAGTACCATTCTTCTCTAAGAAGATTCTAGACACTCCACAAAGTGTTATTTGCGCCCAGAGCCTTATACAGTTGTTAGTGTAGGAATTCATTGTGTATCAGGTAAGCTCAATTACTTAGTTAATTTATTGGGGTTCTAGCTTAATCATATAGAGTCGATATCCCTTGTTACTTTATTTCCTCTTTAATATATATATTTCTTAAAGTTAAGTATTTTTGGGTGTGACCGGGATTTTCTGATTTTTTTTTTTTTTTTTTTTTTTTTAAAGCGCTCTACCAATTTAAAATTCACTAAGAGTTTCGCAAAGAAGGGATTTTTCGTGAGACAGAAGTGTGAGCTGCTGTATGTTTTATTTGACCAAAGTCCACTGACCCCCCAGCCTCGCAATGACATGTCATTGGGCCAAAAGGGCTGGAAAGCTCGAGTGCCGCTGGTTAGACCAAAAAAAAAAAAAAAATTTGACCAAAGTTTTCCACTTGGTCATGTGTATTATCTTTTCTGTAAAGAGTTTTTTTTTTTTCTATGGGATAAATCATAAGGATCAGCGAAACGCTAATTTTGTAAACTCACTCAATGTTAATCCTGATTTTTGGTAAATATCACTTGGGCCCTCACTTGATTCTCATTCGGTATTATTCATAGTTTATATTTAACATGTTGCATACTTAACGTTTACTTTTGCCTTTTACCACAGTGGGTAGGGCCAGAAGTGGGTGTGAATATTTTAGCCTTTAGACGCCGCGGGGCAATCTTCACATGGCTTGGAAAGCGTTCTCGCAAGGCAGAGTTTACCGGTGTGAATGGTTAGGCTAATCAGAGCGGTTGAGAGAAGGTGTGTTGTGTTTTGATCTAGTGAGAGAGAGATAGAATGAGGGGGGGGGGGGGGAATTTGTTGGTAAACAACAGGGACCTGGCTGTACAGTTGTTAATGAGATTTTTGACTTGTTTGTATCTTTACAGAGCGTGGTCGCAGCCTGTTATTGTGCTCTTTTATTTGGGCACCTTGTGTCGTCAAGGAATACATCTGACATTTGTCTAATATTTGTCACCTCATAATATATATCTACTGCTAATACGTATCGCCACTTATATATGTATAGATCCCACGGCAGACCAATCGTTCTGTCATTTATTCAGCTTACAAGGTGGTCATTACTTTCTCACCGCCTATTGCAGTATACAGATCTATATCTCCAGTGCATACGGGTCGTTGCATTTGCCATCCAGTCTTGGGGGCAATATCGCCAGACCCATTTACGTCCTGTCATCTTGGAGTACATACTCACGGCTTTTAGCAGGATATACATCTCCAGCCAGAAGGTCTGCCACCTTTGCCATCCAGTCGTGTCGGCACCACTATCAGATCCATTGACAGCCAGTAAACCCGAAGTAGATTGGCGTATTTTGCAGATAATCGTCACCTTGCCAGTAATATTCACCCTCCTCAAGCTCAAGTCACCTTTATCCAACAAATAGAGGCGCATCCATTGGGGCGAGATAATGATGATGATGATTATATTGTGATGTGTGATCACTCTCTTGCTACACTCGCACCGACCCGAACAACAATAAAACTCTTGATTCTAGAGGCAGGGGCTATATTTATTTTTACAGCCCATTCAGTGACAAAGCAAACATTAAACAAATAAACTAGCGAACATCACAAAACCCAACAAAACAAAACAAAACAAAACAAAACAAAACAAAACACCCAACAGTGCCCGATGCTAATATGTCATGTCTTTGTGTTCTTCTGTGTAGGTACACAGGGCGCTTCGTCGTTTGCTCTCTCGTGTGGGCTGAATCTTCAAATCGGCCTTTTGCCGATCGCTATTTCTTTTTATAGGCACTAGGCTAATCACTCACTTTACTGCGCTAGGCGTATTAATCTTGGCTACTTAAATATCACTCGCGATTATCGCTTTCGGAATAGCGAAAACACCAATAAAACCTACAGCTATTTAATATAACACACGAATCTCAAATATAACTCACAACTATACACCACAATTAATATTTAGGCGTTATTGTGGCCTAATTAATATATTTTCTATCTCGTTAGAATTTTCACATCCCAGCATGCTTCGCGCACAACGAAAATATGTGGGGGACAAACATGCCTTGAACTGAAGTGGGGGTGGGGCCTCAGGGGCGTCTTCCCGGACCCATCACATATATATATATATATATATATATATGTATATATATATATTCGTTTTACCAGCAGTGATCATTATTGCACCGATATTTTGATCTAGCAGTGAGTACAGTTATTTTCGCATTATTATCGTCTCCTGCAACCGCCACAAGAAAAGAGGGTGTGCTTTGATTATTAGAAACTGTTCCCAGAGAGAAAGCTTATCTCTACCTTAAGTTAATATAAAAAATTAGGAGGAATAGTGTTGTGTTAGTTTTCCCAGTGTGGATTACCTAACCTACCCGGATTTATAGCTACAGGAGACAGGCCGCTTCCCTTAAGGAAGTTGGGGGCGTAACCCCTTTTAAGTTGATAATCCTGATGTGGGAAGGTGTACGGGCGTTGGTAGTCTGGAGTGAGACAAGTGCTGGTGTGATTAGTGAAGCATTGGTGGAATTTTTCTATGTTGTGATATTGATATTTACTAGCCTTCAGAGATAGTGAAGGCATTACTTATTTTCGTTGGTGTTGCGGTGTTCCTTAATAAACATATTTATATGTAATATGTGGTCAGAATCAATTCTCTTCTGTCACTTGATGTTTCCTGATGTATGTCCTTACTGTAATAGATTATATCCTATTTAACATTTGAAGGACGGATTGGGGTTAAGACACCTAAACATAGTCCAAGTATGGCAGGGAAGTAGAAATTAGATATCTGATTTTTATTGCTCTTCTGCCCATAAGTCATACCTCTCCACATTTTCATTAGTAACTTTAACTTTTCTCTACTTTCACATTACTCATTCATATTGTGTCTAAACTCAGATATTCACTATGTCCATACTCGTGACAGTTATGAGAAGAGGAAAGCTGGAATATATCGTAACAACAGGTAAGATTGAAGTAAAGAGAGATAGGGAGAAGACAAAACGAGCAAATACTGGACAGTTTGACATCGTGGCATGGAAAGAAGTCAACAACAAAATTGATAAATTGTACTGGAGACAGGAAGTTGTGGAGAGACATGATCTCCTACACCACTAGGCACGGTACTTGAAGAAGACTGTACCCTCAGACATGTTGTCTGTCAAAGGTAACTAATGTTAGGCCATGCGTGGAAACGGCAACCTCATCATGTAAAATAACTTGCTAGAGAAACTGCTGGAGCACATGATGTTCAGATTTCCTGATGAGAGACCAGCTTTTTGTGATAGCCCTATGCTGTAAAAGCACAAACTATGCCATATACATGATAACATCTGCTTGTTCATATGAAACGTTCCTCTATGGCTGACAATTCTTATAATTATAGACCTAGAGCAGGGGTTGGCAACATGCGGCTCGCGAGCCGCATGCGGCTCTTTGAGCCATCTCGTGCGGCTCTTGGCCCTCGGCTACTTAACACTTAGTGTCCGTGCACTAAAACCACCTTTTGACATACACTATTCGTGGACTAAACTTTTGGGTGTGGGGGGGGGGGGGGCCTTTAAAGATTTTGTCATATTTTTATTATTTTAAAGACAAGAGAAATGTTTTATATATCCAAATGTGCAGAATTGTAAGGGCTTTTCGACAGAACTTTAAAAACAATATATCTCAAAGAAATTTTTTAAAAAAATATTTTAAACACAGGCTTTTAATGCACTAAAATTCCAGAAATAATTTTTCACGGAGTTTATAGCTAGCAGTAAAATAATGTAACATCAAATTGACAAAAAGCATAGGGCGTTTAAGCGCTTATCATATATTTTATCCATAAGTGTCTAATGAAGTATAAAGCAGATGTTAATTTCACGTAGAATCAGCGCCCCAGGCTTTTTGTCAATGTGATGTTACATTTTTTTACTGCAAGCTATAAACTCCGAGAAAAATTATTTGTGGCTTTTTACAGGCCGAAAAGACGCTGGTTGCGTACTTCCCTAAACCCCCTAGAAGCCGATTTAACGTTCATAGCGTCACTTTTGTGTTCTGTATTTTTGTAATTTGGTATTTTAACATAACGGAAGTTACTCTTTTTTTTTATTCAGAAGAGCGCTATCTTTGAGTTGTGATTCGGAAGCACGCTTGTTCTAGCAGATTTCACTGTGAAAAAACGGTAAATCTGTCAGTTTTCGATCAAGTGATTATTGTTGTTTATACAGACAATGTCTAGCGAACCAACATCATGTTTATCAAAACGTAGGTATTTTTTATCTGTAGAAAAGGCTAGGGAGCCGTGTATGTTTGATGAGTTTAGTGAAGATGATGTCATTGATAATTTCGAATTTGACATTAACTACCGAATTTAAAAACACACTGTGGCCGAATTAAATTTTTTTCCCATTTTCATCCTGTAGGTGTTTGCACAAAGTAAGCTGTAGTTTTCGTAATTGTTTACAGATTTTTATGAATTACACGTCATTTTAAAGATAAATGAATGTACTATTACAATAAACACCGTTTGTAACTCTAATAGAGGTTGTTGCTATTTAACGGCCCTCTGATGGCCGAAGAATTGCAATATTTTCACAACTATAACTGCTTGCGCCCCATCTCTATCAAAATCACAATTTCAATCAATGTGCACACCGTTTTCACTCTTGTCCCAGTCGCTAGATCTATCAGTCAATTGTTGAAACACGTTTCTATCCTATTCAGCCGTTAGACGAGATGTACATGCATTTTTTGTAGTCCTATCACTAGTTGCCACGGTAAACAGTTTTACACGATTTGGTAACTAACCCAAAACGCTGAAAAATATGAACATAATATCAATTTTCCAGTGTTCTGCAACAACCATGCTTTAGGAATTTGTTTTCCGGTGGCAACTTAAAATCTCGAACCAGATCAGAGAGTGTTTCAGTACATTTTTCATTCGTTTTATTACTAAAATTAGATTGGCGCTCTGAGCGGCTTGCGGCCCAAATGTGATTATTTTGTGAGCCGTTGACAGCGGCTTGCGGTAGTTAATGTGTTAGTTTTAGTGAGGAGGGCGCGTGGTCACAGCCAGGCCCTAGTGCTACAAAATGACAAAAAGTTTTGACCAAATCATCGACAAAAAAGGGGAAAAGTAGTAGTACCAAGGAGCAACAAGGGGCAATTGGTAATGAATGGATTTCAGTACCAAACATCAGTATTACAGAGACCCAAAACGCATTCAGATTTCTTCCCAAATCTGGTCGCAAACCAGGAGTACACGATGATTTAGTTCTTAGTGAGGCTGTGGTGAGCTTCTAAATACAATATCTAAATTAGAATATAACAGTATAGTGCATAAAGTCAAGATAGAATAGACTAAAAAAAATTTTCGGCGAGAATCGTAAGTTGTCGCCTACGCCTTCAGCTTATTATTTGCAAACGCATAAGCCGAACAAAACGGTACCCTATTTTTCAAATTCGTCCTTGACATAAACGAACCACTTTTCCTAGTTCTAAGAAATATTTGCCTAACTGCATTTGGGGAAAGGAGGGGCAAGGCTGGATAACATACGCAAATCACGTCTCACATTGGTTCTAAATCTACAACCAACTTGCACGCTTTGCCTTAGGAGTTTCCCCAATACGATGAAAAAGTTAAAAATGTGGACACTACGGTCATGGAAAAACGGTTAGCTCTTATTGCGAATGACATAAGCTCTCGTAGGTAGTTTAAAAATAAACAACTAACATAGAAAAAAAAATAGAATTTTGAACCAAGCCACATAGCCCCATAAAAATCGTATATTCGTGTACCTGAAGACTTGCTGACCAAGAATATGTTGTTAGTTATCTAAATAGTCCATTAAATAATCAAATATTGATAAAACAATACATAGAGAATCAGAGATACTGTCAGGTCAAGTCATATCTGCTTAGATTAGATCGCTTATTTTTTGGGAAAAAATTAGGTGAAAGCTAGGCTAAGATGGTACGAGGAAGGGGATTGGGTGGAATTTGAAGTGAGACGAAATATTATTGGCCGACCTCGTACTAAACATATATCACCCGAGTAACGTAGTAGAAAATTGAATTTTATTTTGAAAAACTTTGTTTACAAGTGAAATAAGGATAATCATTGGCCAGAGTAGTTGATATTGGGGAAAAAGCATTAGTTGGGGACGCCATTTTCTAACAAAGTTTTGACACGTAGCGATGAGATCAGGCTTGTGCAGTGAAAACCATATTTCTCAAAAGCCTGGACAGAACGGCAGATCGAAAGTGTGCCAGTCATCGTTCACTGTGTATTTAATTGAATAAATGTGGTAAGATTGACTTTATTAACATGTATCTAAAATAAAATTTGAATGTGAAATAATAATATATGTCTGTAAGTGAGTGGGTCTGTAGCAACCATTAGGCAAAGCCTAGCGATTGATCCACCATGTGATAGACTGTCAGAGAGGTGTAAAACTACAAGAAAATATGTATGATTGTCATCAAGGAGCATAACATCTATCCTATTATATGGAAAAGATGACAGCTGGAATTGCAGTGGCGTTGTAACTATTAGGGGAGAGGAATACTGGTGTACATTGTCACATCAAAAGATAATGGTGGCATAGGTTGGTATAAAGCTATGACCCTTTTCGTTTGTTTGTAATGTACCTGTACTTAAATGTGGAATAGTATAGTATACTAGGTATAAAGAAGGATGCATAACCTTCACATTTCAGGGTCCTGGGTACTGACGTTAATGTAGTACCAAACGCCTGAGAACTGCTCGATTCAGGACTCTGTCTGTATACTTCGAGCCCATGCTAGTGGCCATTGCCTATCAAAAAGGTGGAAAAGATTGTCAAGCGAGCAGAGGAAACGTTCTACCTGTATTCTCCTGCCAAGATAAGTTCTTGTTCGGCACCTGGCAGCTCAACTAAAAAGAACTAGAAAGTGATATTAAAGAAAACTGTGCATAGTATTACTATTTCCACAAGTGACAAACGAAAACAGACATAACTTAAAGGGAGTGATTATAACCAACAACCTAGAGTTACTACCAGTATCATCTCAAAGTAGAAGACTACAACTACACACTTATATTAGAATAATATTGTATGTATGGACAGAAGATCTACTGTGTATTGGAATGTTGTAAATAATTCTTTTGATTTCACTTTTGATTGTCAGTCCTGGTTCAAAATAAATTAGAATCAGGATAATAAATTGAAAAAAATTGTATTTACATAAATTTCAACGACGGTCTTAAATAAGATAGCCTTTTAAAGTGTCGTTGGTATGTTATTGTTGTAGTACTGTTGGTGGTTGTGAATAATACACTATTTGTTTGTATGTTTGTTGGTTATTGCACATTACACTCTACATTCATAACCCTAGACACTACACGAAGTCATTTTATATAATAATATAGATTAATTTTGAATGAGATCAAAAGGGTGGTAGCGGAAAGGTACTCTGAAAAATTTACAATACTATTGGTTAAAGTCAGGGACCTTCATAGCTGATCTCATTTAATACAATAATAATACATAACAACAATTCATAACATCAAAACCCACCACAGAGGCATCAACTCGTTTTGACTGCTTTAGGACATTGTTTACTGATGACATTGCAAATTCAATAGTACATTCTGTAAATGAGTATGCAAAACTTAAAGTTCTTAAAAATAATTCATCCCTAAAAAGATCAAGATTTTCAAGCTGGACAGTACAATCAAACTATGAGTTGTTAAAATTTATGGCTACAATAAATGCTATGGGCATTGATCCCAGACCTTCTATTAGAGACTATTATTCATCAGAAACTGATTGCCTTTATGCTCCATTTTATCACAAAAACTTTGAAAGAGATAGATTTTTGTCTATCTATCAAACAATGTTGCATGTGGGAGAACCTGATGCTGAGGGGAAAAGTAAAGTGGAGCCATTCATCAACTCTTTGATTGAAAATTTCAATAATGCCTTCACGCCCTATGAAAATGTTTCAGTTGATGAAATGATTGTAAGATTTAAAGGGAGATGGAAATACAAGCAATTTAATGCAACTAAGCCTAGTAAGTATCATATAAAGAGTTTTGGTCCTGCTGACAGTACCACTGGGTATGTTTTATCCCTGCTTACTTATTATGGAGCGGATACCCCATACGATCCAAGCACAGACACCAATAGTGGGATGGTAATAAAAGTCTTTGGAACTCTATTAAAGCAAATTGGAACTGGTTATCATATATATGCAGTCAGGTTCTACACCATAAGGGCACTCATTGACTATTTGCTTCAGCAAAAGCAATTTCCACCAAAACAAATACAGGGATGACTACTACGACAAAACCAAAAACAGTCCATGACTATAATCAGAGCATGAATGGATGTGACCGTGCTGATCAAATGCTTGGGTATTATGGCATTCACAAACGACGCAGCAACAAGTGGTGGAAAAAATATTCTACTGGATAATGGAAATTACTTGTACCAATGCTTTCATCCTCTATAGGCTCACAGGCAGTAGAAAAATGACATTAAAATAGTACAAAATATCTCTGATTGATGCTTTGCTTCAGTGGGCCGCAGATCTAATGCCCGAGCCACAGAGGAGTATCAAGGCAACCCCTGGAAGACCAAGGACAGCCAACCCAATTCAGAGTCTTGAAGGAGCTAAGCATATGATAGCTTACACAGAAAAAGACAGAAGATGTAGAGTCTGCAGCAAACCAGATTCTACAAAAAGAACAAATTTTATTTGCGATGGTTGCGATGATTATCCTCACCTCCACCAAAAACACTGCTTCAAAATATGGCATACACAAGCCACCATTGACTAAAATGTAAATATCCTTTCAGATAAAATTGTGTACATATTGTTTATGCATAATAATGTAAGTACAATACATTATATGATTTACTTTTAATTTGACCTTTTTGTTTCCAAATTTTAATAATGATGGTACGGTCCGCTAGAGAGTCTCTTAAACATTAACAAAACATCACAGAAAGCTGAAACCTGTAATTAATATTCATATATGGATTAGTGTTATTTAAAAAAACCATGGAGCACTTTGGATAATTTTTCAGTATTTATGCATGGGTTGGTGGGTACATGTTTCATTCACCAAAATGAATTTTAAAATAAATTATTTACATTATTACTCATAATTGAATATAATATGAAGAATAGCACTTAAAAGCCCCAATATTATAATTCTAAATATATTTATCTTTACTGTGAAACATAATTTGTGTGTATTTGTTGTGTAATTTTAACACAATATATGATTTAATTTTAAAGTTCACGTAGCCTTGAATATCTTCTTTTTTATTTTAATGAATATGGTACGGTATGCTGGATGGTCTGTAAAACATTAACAAAATATCACAGGAAGCTGATACTTGTAAAAAACATTCATGTATGGATTAGTGATATTTTAAAAGACCCTAGTGCACTCTGGATAATATTTCATTCTATTGCATGGGTTGGTAAATACATTTTTGATTTACTAAAATGAGTCTTTTCTTGAAAGTGGTCTATATTATTACTCATAACTGAATACTATATGTAGAATATCACTAAAAGTCCTTAATATACCAACTCTATATTCATTTATCTTTTCTGTGATGTATAATATGTGTGTCTTTGTTGTATAATAACAATTCAATGTATGATTTAATTTAAAAGCTTCACACGGCCTATAATGTCCTTTTTCTTTCCAAATGTCTATAATGTTTATATTGTTCGCTGGATGGTCTGTAAAACGTTAACAAAATATCACAGGAAGCTGACACTTGTAAATAATATTCATATATGGATTAGTGATATTTTAAAAGATGCTGGAGCTCTCTGGATAATATTTCAGTGTTTATGCATGGGTTGGTGAGTACATTTTTCATTCACTAAAATGAGTCTTTTCTTGAAAGTGGTCTATATTATGACTCATAAATGAATACTATATGTACGAGGGGAAGTCAGTAAGTAAGTTACAAACTGATATGGGGAAGCTGAAAATGGTATTTGGTAGTTTTTAAAGGTGTCATTAGGCGACAGTCTTATCCAGCTTTATGATTAGCTTAGGTAGCAGACTGCTAGGTGTCGCATGCGCATAGCAGATAAAAATGGCGAACGTGCTCGTGGAGTGTACCAATGAAGAACATCGCGCTGTTCTCTGTTTTTTTGTTTTTTTTGGGGGGGAGGGGGGGGGGGGCAAAAGGACTTCATGCAAAGGATATTCATAAGGAATGTGAATGCTGCATCGTACTGTGAAGTTCTGTTGATGCTTCGGGATGCAATTCGAGAAAAAAAAACGCCCAGGCCTACTGACTAGAGGAGTACTGCTCCATCACAACAATGCCAGACCACATACAGTTCGATTAACCCAGGAGAAAATTGAACAATTAGGGTGGCAAATTCTTGAACATCTGACTTACAGTCCCGACTTAGCCCCGAGTGATTTTCACCTGTTTGGTCCAAATAAAGCTCACCTTGGTGGTAAACATTTCGCGGGTGATGCAGAGGTTGAACGTGAGGTGCGATGTGGCTGAGACAGCAGAGCGCGCACTTCTATGCAGCAGTTTTCAAAGAACTAATACAGCGATGGGATAAGTGTATCAATGGTGGTGGAGATTATGTTGAGAAATAAAGGGGAAATGTAAGTGCAATAATACATGGTGTTCAAGTTCGTATCTCATTTATTTATTTCCCCACATCAGTTTGTAACTTACTAACTTCCCCTCGTAGAATATCACTAAAAATCCTTCATATTCTAATTCTACGTTCATTTATCTTTACTGTGATGTATAAAACGTGTGTCTTTGTTGTGTAATAACTCAGAAACATTAGAATTTATAAAGGTACTGCTTTAAGGTAAAAAAAAATAATTCTTGCAAAACTGATAAAAAAATTCAGGCCTGTAAGACCTGTGTTTAAAATATTTTTTTCATTTTTTTTTTTTTAGTGCTATTTTGTTGTTGTTTGTACATTTAAGTCAAATGTAATCGATCCGCTAATGACATTATCAGTTTGTTATAAACGAGTCCAGAGCACAGGAGGCGGATTTCATTATTCAGTATATTACACGGAAAGTAAATTTTTTTTTTTTTTTTAAATTTTGATAAGAGTTGTAAATTACATTTTCTTAAATGTAGTCAGTTGCGTGTATGTCTGTGCACGCGCGTGCGGTAGTGTGTGTGTGTAGAGGGGGAGGGAGAAGTTTCACTACTTCTCTCAAGAAAGACAATCTTGTTGGAAAGAATACACCTAGATTATTTGCAGTAAACGAACATTTCACTGATGAAACAATACAAACAAAATTAATATTAATGTTATTCATTTTATTATTTTTACGACTGATTACACTGACAAACAACATTTTTCTTTCTTATATCAGAATAAGTGTTCTTAGGTCAGTTTCTTGCGCTGATTTCAAATTTGAAATCCGTTTATCTCTATCACGTCGGGTTCTTAAGATATTTGTGAATAAATATATTTTTGGGAAACCGTTATTTGCTCCGTTTCATTTTTACTATATAACTTATTAAAAATTAATAAAATGCAAAATAATTCTACTTTTTATACTGCTAAAAGATGCACAACATATGTTATGCTATTTTTCAAATAGTTACTGTATTTTGAAATAATTCTGAGCAAAATATGGCTTCTAGAAGTTGTAGAAATTCGGCTGATCTGTTCTGTTACGTTTGCGGATATTTTACCGATCGTGTTCACCAGAAAAAACTTCACACCATTACTAAAGAAAGCATATGAACTTTATTTCGATTCGAAGGTTGATGATGCAAAGAAATCTTGGAAGCCAAATGCAGTTTGTTCGACTTGTGCAAATACATTGGCAGGTTGGTTACGAAAATCGCCGAAGCATTCCATAAGTCGATGCCTTTTGGAGTGCCAGTAATATGGCGTGAACCGACAAATCACGCTACTGATTGTTACTTCTGCTCGACAAATATCCATGGTTTCACTTTTAAAACTAGAAAGTCTGTGGTTTATCCAAATATTGAATCGGTTTCGAAACCAGTGCCTCATGATCCAATCACGTGTCCGACCCCAGTTCCACCAGAACAATATCCGTTGGAGGTGAATGAACCATCAGAAATTGATAGTTTACCTGCTTTAGAAACTAATTCTGACTCGGATTATATACCGGTGAATGATGGTGTTCACTTAATTGACCATTCAGAACTTTCAGATCTAATACGTGATCTCGCTCTTACCAAAGGACAAGCGAAATTACTCGGTTCGTGACACAAAGAATGGAATCTTTTAGCGCCCAATACTCCGATATCTAAATTTCGTCATCGACACAGAGAACTTGTTCAATACTTTGAGATGGATGATGACATTTGCTATTGCAAAGATGTAAACAGTCTAATGGTGCACCTCGGTCATGAGCACATAGTCAACGAATGGCGACTTTTCATCGACTCTTCCAAGACTAGTTTAAAAGCCGTGTTATTGCATAATGGAAATTTATTTCCATCAATTCCAGTCGCCTACTCTGTTCATATGAAAGAAACTTATGACAATATGGCTATACATTTGGCAAAAATAAAGTACAATGACTACCAATGGCGAATTTGTGGAGACCTAAAGGTCATTGCAATTCTCACGGGCATGCAGACTGGGTATACTAAATTTTGTTGCTTCCTATGTGAATGGGACAGCCGCAACAGACAGGAACATTATGCAAGAAAGGTGTGGCCTATCAGGGATCGTATGCAGCTCGGGCATAAAAATGTAATACACGAGCCATTAGTTAACAAAGACAGCATCATTTTACCACCGATACATAAAAGTTGGGGCTCATGAAGAATTTCGTAAAAGCGTTAGATAAAACGAGCAAAGCTTTCACTTATCTTCGAGAAAAGTTTCCGCAAGTTAGTGATGCAAAGATAAAGAAAGGTATCTTTGTACGACCTCAGATTAGGAAAGTTATTGCAGACAAACAATTCGAGAACTTGTTACATGGTAGTGAACTTCGCGCATGGATAGCATTCAAATCGATTGTCGATAACTTTCTGGGAAATCACAAATCTGTCGACTATGTGCATACTGTTAAGCAGTGCATAGATGCATACAGAATTATGGGCTGTAACATGTCCCTCAAAATCCATTTGCTCGATTCGCATCATGACTTTTCCCCTGACAACCTTGGCGAAGTCAGCGATGAACATGGAGAACGGTTCCATCAAGATATCGCCGTAATGGAGTCACGTTATCAAGGACGGTGGAGTGTGACCATGCTTGCCGATTATTGTTGGATGCTTCATCGCGATGTACCACATGCCATTCACCGACGAAAGTCGACTGCAAAGAAATTCAAGCCTACATAACTGTTATACTTCTTGTACGAATGATGTTGTAATACTGTATGCGTTGTTAAAAACCTTCAATTGCGTATTTCTAGAGATCCCGACCTGATAGAGAAAAACGGTTTGCAGATTTAAAAACAGCGCATTAAAATTGACCAGAAAAACATAGAAATGTTAGAGAAAGAAAAAAAAATTTTTTTTTGTTAGCCAGTGTTATTGTATTGTCATCAAGAATACACAATTATGCCAAGTTTCAGAGCTATTTCTCATCTGGAAGTGATCGAAAAATCGATTGCAAGATTTGAAGGTGACATATGTTGCAAGTTAAAGAAAAGCCTGTAAAAAAAGAAACAATTTAAATTAATTATCACGGCTGAAATAATTATTATGTAAATCCAACAGCGTCTCATTAAATTTCCTTACTTTTCATTTGTATATTTTATTTTATTACATCTTAACTGAATATTTGTTACTGAGAAAAATGAATTACTTATTGTGTATTAAAATGGCATTTGAAAAATTGTTTATAATTTCAATTTTATATATATATATATATATATATATATATATATATATATATATATATATATATATATATATATATATATATATATATATATATATATATATATATATATATATGTGTGTGTGTGTGTGTGTGTATATAATATATGGCATTCTCTGAGCCTTTACCTTCTAACAAACCTGCACTGCTCAACACTAATTTCTGCTTTTATTTCACTTCTCATGATAATTTTTAATATTTAGGTCACAAAACTCATAAGACTAATTGTGTGGTGGTCTTCAAATTTGAGACCAAAGTTATGAGTTTGGATTTTAGTAGAGTATGCATCCTCTGTGTTCTAGATGTCATTCTACAGTTTTGTTATCACGTCAATTTAAAATTCTCACAAAGCCTCTATTTCCTCTACTATTATATTTGTCATTGTCTGCCACAAGTCTTTGTTGTCCTTCACAGTTGTCTTGATCATTTAACTCTGATCTTTCATCATCATAGACCTACTTTATGTATTCTGTTCCCAAACTTGACCTATTAATATTTTTCCAGCAAAGGTGATAATTTTGTTGACTGTACAAAATTGCTTCACTTGAGTCTTCCCTTTCCAAGGCCACTTTTTCTCTGGTACACTGGGTGGTGTGTCAGCCTCCTGAATTTTTCCATTTGTTGCTCGGCCCTGCTACCTCTTCTATCCTCCATTGGCTGGAGATATGTAATCTTTTACAATTCTTCAATGGGTTGTCTTCCCTATATACTCTTCATTATTGTATACAAAGACAATGAATAAGCAGTCAGAAGAAAGAACAGCGGTCCTTCTAATGTGTATGTATAGAAGAATGGGGCCCATCTCACGAAAAGAGAAGAAAGCAAATAAATCCCTGAAAAGCTAGGAATGAAAACATAAATAAAGAACAAAACAAGACTGTTAAGTCATATTTTTATTAAGGGGAGTTAAGTGTTTAAGACTTGTATGTACAGGTCGGTTTTTTTGTCAAGCTAGTAAACACGCTCTGTGTGCTGAGAGATTTTTCTTAGTCGGAGGGCTGAATGATCAGTAATTTTTGAACACAGCTCTACTGACTAGCTGTTAGTTTGTTTGTTTTTTAAAAATATGGTAAGGAATCTGGTCGAAGGTTCTATGAAATAGTTTGAGGGGGAAAGGCGGATGAATTCTGCTCACATCTCAAGCTGCGAGTTCGCGCTTGGATGAATTGTACTGAGCTGTTTTAAGCAGCGGATTTTTCGTGACAGTACTTTGCTGGTAGAGCTTGGAAATGGCCGTTTTACCATTTCTCTAGTGTGTTCCTGTGGATATCTTTTGTGAAAGGGAGAATTTAAGAGATTGAAAGTATTTTCAGGCCATGGATTGTAGGCCATTATATACATTCATATTTCCGATGATGGATTTTGAAGTTCGATAGATTATTAAAGGGAATGTTCTTTCTCCCTGGAGATGTATTATTCAGGCCTTGGAGTATGTTGATCCAGGCTATATTATTGTAAACTGTGAGGTATGCAGTCCCTTTCTTGAATGGATATTTTTGCCATGATGTTTATGATTATGAGCTGCTGTGCTCTGCAGCCTTTGTGCTTAGAATTTTTGTATCAGTAACTGAGTCGTATGAATTTTCTTACTGATGTCTGATGAGCTGTAATGAACTGTCATCGATGATTATATACCTTTGGATTATGCACTCCATTACGTATGGATATTTTTGCTTACCTGATGTGTCATGATTTGCTGTGAACTGTAACCTGTGAAGTGTGCTGTCCCAACGTCAATGTTGCGGTGTTAATAAACTGTATAACGTTGCCAGGTCTTACAACATTTCCTGACTTCTATGTTGCTGTAGTGCATGAGTGCAGTAGATGTGTAGTCAGGAACCTATACACATTCGCGTGGATATATTTACACATCTGTCGGCCACCTGTAAGCCCGACCTATGCTGATCGCATCTATCAGCGAATATATATTAACTTTGTCCTGCCATCCCGCCTGCAGAAGGTGTTACAGCAAATACATCTCTAACAGAAGTGGTGAGCCAGTAATATGGGGCTTTATGTTACCCACAGAAGTTGAACTGTATTCCCCAGAACAACCACTAACAGAAGTGGTCGCCAGTGATTCGGGATATAAACAGTCCAGAAGTTTACTGTGATGTCAATTCAGCTGGAGTTACAGTGTTGTCAGTAATGACTTTTATGCACAAGTTATTCAAGTCAAGAGTGGCAGTGTTCCAGTCCTTCTTCTCGTGCGCCAACTTAGGATTTCAGCACCCGATGTCAGGAATTTCATTCGAAAGCCGCTATCACTTTGGAGTTCCAGTACCGATCACCATTGGATTTATTCAGACTGTGTGATACCTGATTTACATTATTGTTGTTGCTGCAGAGGCTGGGATTTTTTCCTTTTGAAGATAAGTGGTTTGTTTGTGTTGTAAACTGTACCACTGTTTGGTGTAACATTGAGCCTTTCTCAGAACATAATCTATTTATTCTATGTCATATTCTACGTTATATGTTTCATGTTTAAGTGGGCGGTTGGAGCGGTGACTTATGAAGGGAATATCCCAGGTCACACAGGGCCTTCATGAGCGTTCTATAGGGTTGAGATTGTGAGTCTCAATTGAGCGGTAATTCCGGTTCAAGGCTAAAAACTTTGCCGAGGTTCAGACCGCTACTTGTCCCTCACGACAGTAATTGTTTAGGTGTGGCGAAACGTCTCAGTGTTGTTGTCATTATATTTTTCTCTGTACCTTAGTTTTGTTATTAATTTGTTTGTGAGTGTCTTCCTCCCCTTCCTATCTTTTATTTCTATACAAATTTTTCGTTTATACACGGTGTTGTCGCTTGTATTGTTTTACTTTTCGCAGTGTCATTGCACAGAAGATTGCAAATGCAGGCAGAAGAGAGAAAACTTCAGTTGGAAAATGAAAAACAGAAATTAGAGGCTGAAGATAGAAAAATTCAACAGCAAATGGAAATGGAAAAACAGAAATTAGAAGCTGAAGATGGAAAAATTCAACAGCAAATGGAAGAGAAAAAAATGCAAATGCAAATGGAGGAGAAGAAATTGCAGATGCAGATGCAAGCTGAAGAGAATATACGACTGCATGAAGGAAAGGATGTCGTCTATAGAGCAGGAGAGATTGAAGGTAATGAATGATGTTAATACTCATAATACTACAGACACACAACCTACTTCTCATAAGGCAAATAATTGTAGCCGTGCCTGAGAACTGAGAACTGGTTACGGCAGCAAATTACTATTATATGACAGTGGTGGTGTTTCTATCAATAGCTTTGTACTAGGTGACTGTGGCAGGCCTAGTTAGTTCTATTCAAGTAGTCAACTTCTCCAATAGACCTATCTTCCAAGTGAGAGTTATCTCTTTTACTGGCCCTTTCCGCCAGAGTTGTGGATTCTTGGATGAGATATGGTTCGTCACCTTGTGTCCCAGGATTCGTTCTTCTCTCCTTGTTGGTTCTAGCGACTATCTCGTATTAGTGGCGTTTCTTTCCTAATCTATGCTCACTCCTTATACCTCTCTATTCCTCAATCTCTTCACACATGAAAGCAACTGGAGTGTTGTGATTCAACTTCAAACAATTTTATTTACATGAGTCAATATCCATGATCTTCAAACATTAATTCATCAGACACAATTTAAATTCAAAATCTCCTACTTGATTCCATCTCAAAGTATAAGTATATATTGCCTTTCACTTATTTCTTTAGGTACATAGACTGCTAAAATTCGTTCTCAATTTCTATTTATTTTCCTCAGGGTTCTTACAATGGTCCCTCTAATTCTTTGGGGTCATGTTCTCTCCTATCTCAACCTAGTTAGGCTTAACTCCTTTAAAATGCAGCATTTTCAAATCAATAGTTATACCTGCAATAATCAAACAAATGTCTAATACTCATGGGCAGCATCAATACTTACGCTGACATGAGAGAGCGCAGGATATGCATTATAGACGTCAGAGCATTTCAAACTCTTACTTCTTATTTCTCGACGTAGACTATACCTCTCCTTTAATTCCGGACAGCTAATCCTGTATATCTACTGTACATGAGTTGTCCACTTTGTACTTAGTCTTCTCAAGTTCACCTTCAATGTTCTCTCTTTGTTAACTGCTCCCTTAAACCTGAGCAGCATTACCCTCTGGTGATTCGTTGGCTGTATTTCTGAAAACATGATTCTCTAATTAATATTGGTGCCTAATAAAACTCATCTTCAAATGTTCTTCTCTTGTTGATCGCTCCCTTAAGCATGAGAAGCATTACCCTCTTGTAATGTCTTGGCGATATTTCTGCACCACGGTTCTCTTTTTACATCAATTTATACAAGATATGATAAAAGTCATGAAAAGTCAATCTTACCAGAGTCAAAGAAATTCCAAATACTTATCACAATTCCTACTAGGCACCCCTATAAGCTAGCCTTAGGTTTAAAGCACAGTTTAATCTAGTGTCCAGAATTCCTACCACTATTCAATCTAGAGCTATCTACTTTCTCTGTATTGAACTTCTGTCAACCACAGGTTACTTCTTGAGCCCAGCTTGCTTCGTTGGGTTCGCCGCCTGGACTGAGTAAACACGACCGCTCACCAGCGCGTCGAAATCTGTACTGCCCTACAATTCATTCCCATGAACCGTATTCCTGTTTTCCAGTCAATGCGATTGGTCCATTCTTCAATTCACTCACCTATCTCGTACAACTCACGGTTAAAACCTTCATAAAAACTCAGTGAGCTTCATTCTATAAATGTTTACACTTTTGCTCACTTTTCTCGTGCGTTTATTCTGCTCTCTGTTCACTTAACTCTAAAGGGCGCTAATATTATGGTTATCTCCCTTAGTGGTTTATGCTCAAATGCTATGTTCTCTTACTTCAAGCTTATTAAACACGATCGTTATGCAAATTTTGTAAACCAGAATTATGTACTCGCAGAAAATATTTACATCAAAAATAGTTCTCTCCCTTACCAACCAAGCACATATATGCTGGCTTTTGTCTCCCATCTATAGAACAAATAGTCCATTTAGTAAATTATTTACATTTCTTAAACCATTTTCTCATACCCTGTTATTTTATCAACACCAAATTACTGTTCGTCTGAACTAAACCCAGCACGAATAATGCTGTGAAGACTCCACGGTGACATAATCATTCTTATAGACCCAAATTGCCTAAATTTAATCCTGCCTCTGACGATATTTTATTTTACCTAAATAGATTTGAACTTTCATGTGAATCTCAGAAAATAGATAAGTCGGAATATTGTGCACGACTTATGGACATACTTACGGGTGATGCAATGAATGTTGTAAGTAGATTGGAGTGCCCTGACAAAAATAACTATGATACGGCCAGGGCTGAAATATTGAAGAAATACCAACTTGACGAAGACGGTTATCGTCTGCGCTTTAAGACTCTGTTACCGGAGACTGAGGTAGATTTTTCAGAGTTCATAGCAAATATACGTTTAACGTTTTCACGCTGGATTGAACTTTCTAAAACTGAACACACATATGAAGCCCTTATGGACTTATTGCTTCGTGACAAAGTCATGTCGTCTGTGAATGAGTCTTTTCTTTCCTTCTTACATGAGCGAAAGCCTACAAACTTGAAAGATATGGAACAATACTGTCGCCAATATGTCACTTCACACCCAAATGTGACTGTTAGGCATTCTCAGGTAAGAGAAGGTTTACCCGTGGCTTCAGCAATACCATATGGTCCTAATTTACGCCATAGATCTCAAATTTCTTAGCGCAATTTTGGTAGGAGAGATAATCGTGATTTTGGACGGTACCAAGGGGGTCCATCACGTAGTAATTCTCCTTCTTCAATGAACTGGAGACAATTTAATGGTCCTCAACATTTTGGTTCCAACAATTATGGAAATTTTGGAAGGGGTAACTACAATAGAGATTATCAACCCTACAATAATTTTTCTCGAAGACAACAAAATCCATCGAATAGATATTTTGATCAAAGGGGAAATAGTAATCGCAACAATGCTAACTGGGGTTCAAATCAGAACAATAGTTTCAATAGAGGAAATAGCAATGGTTCCAATAGAGATAATAGTCGCGATAGATCGCGATATGATAGTAGATCTCCAAATAATAGATCGCATCGCCATGCTAACTCTGCTCAACAAGAGCCCCAGTTTATTAATGATCAAGGTAACAATGATAATAGTGTCTCTAATGCTACTGCTTGCTCTGCTTTCGATTTCGAGAGAACATCTCAGTGCCCGGAGTGCACAACTTTGTTCCAACCTTCAGCTATAACTACCTTGAGTTGCGGTCATCCTCTACCCACTCTTCCTGCCTTAGCCGCGCATGACGGAAGAGGGTCTCTTACTCTACATAAGGGGTTTGTAAATAATAATCCCGTTTCAGTTCTATTTGATTCTGGATGCACGACTGTTGGAATTAGACAGTCTCTAGTCCATCCATCTTGCGCTACATGTAATATGGTGAAATGTGTGACATTTAGTGGGACAGTTGAGACTTTTCCGACTGCCATAGTCCACATTGCCACACCGTTTTTTACTGGTTATATACACGCATGTATGCTCAGAGCGCCTATCGCTGACCTTACTGTCGGACAGATACATGGTATAAAGGTGTGTACGCCTGTACAAATTGCTGCTTGGGAACGGCAACACAATCTTACTGCCACCACTATGCCAAAATCTTTTCACCAAGTACATTCGGCTAACGTAATACATTCTGCTAATTTTGTGCAATCTTGCAGTATTGATGATACGATTGTTCATCATACTAATTTTAATGCTTCTTGTAACCCAGTTCGACATACCTCAGTACGTCGCTACTCTAACTTTGATTCTTCTTTAACTACTATTCTAGAAGATCCTTCAGTTTTGTCTGATACTCACACTAGCTTTATAGCTACGACTGAATCTACATCCAGTCACGTTGATTGCAACTTCTTTGCTGCAATGACTACTGTTTTCTTTGCCACATGTACGAACTTAATTGTTAGTACATATCTATACCTTATGAGTTTCTTTACTTTTCTCGCTGGACCGGTTAGCTCAGTATCTTCGTCTTTTACGACTTTTTGTCACACTCACTGCTTTCCTTTTAAACTTCGACGTAGGTCCAAGTTTACTACTGTATGCTTTTACATCTTTATTATATCTTTCTTACTTTTTTCTTTGCCCAGTACACAGGCTATGACTTCAGTTTAGCCTTTAAGATGTACGCTTTTGTCTACTGCATTTCCTTTGTCTTGCGCAAAATCTCAGATTGTCAGCCATCATGACACTCTTAGTCATCATTACCATCTTCTGCATTTGCCTTTTGACGTGGGTATCATGTGTATATTCACGACTTTTCTATAAATCTTTGCACACTGCTATATTTCTCGAACACTTTTAGGACCCTGTTTAATTCAGGATTTTGCTTTAGTGTGTGTTACTTTCTCTGTTACCCTTTGTTGTGTAACTGAGGAAGGTTTGATTGACATTGTACAAGGGTCGGAAGTTTCACAGCCACATTTGTTAGAATAAAATTAAAATTGACTGTTGTATTTCATAAAATCCTACCTTTACCAAACAGAGATTTTCATTTGTGTTTTTTCACAGCGACGGCTTTGCGATGAGAGTCAGAGCTGCTATATTGATTGAGTAGACTGTTACTCTTCCATCTATAGTATTTTTCGCAAGATTTGCTGTTCCATGAAACCAGTCGACAGTTTGACGCCACACTACATGTTTTTGGTATCTTCGTGGCCATAGAATGGTCCAAGACTACTAGAGTTGTCCTCTCTATGTAACTTATTTAGGATAGTAGATAGAATTGTATATTGGTATAGTATAGTATAGTATAGTATAGTATAGTATAGTATAGTATAGTATATTAGAAAGTATTGTATTAGGATTGATTTAAATTCTTTAAGATAGTATGTTGGTTTATCTTCATGCACCATGTCATTACCATGTTATTGTTATATGACTGTGTTCTGATAATGCACCATTTCATTACCATGTTGTTCTTATGCTACTGTGTTTTGATAAATGTTGATCGTTTGATATTTTAATGATGATTCCATTTATCGCTTAATTTGTCATTGCGATACATTTCGGTATTGTATTTTTTTAAAAGAATATGAAGACAAGAAAAAAGATATTTTTTTCTTTGACCAGCGCTTGATTGTGCGCTATTGGTAACTATGTATAGTGATATTAGTACATTGGGAAAGCGTTTTTTTCTGAGGTTGTGATGTATTTTTCTTTACCCGACGCGTGATTGTGCGTCAAGAATAGCTATGAATAACGGGATTGTTAATTTTGATATTTATATGGGTTCATCATTTGTACCCCATGGGTTTATTAACTTACTTATCTGTCATTGTATTTTTTTTTTTAATTGTAACTAGTTGTTTTTTCTAGTTTCTTCTATGCCGTAAACATGCATTGTTTTTTCTTTTTCTTTTCTCTATGTATGTTCTTTTGCCATGATAAGTGTTTATTGATATGATGTTGATTTATATGACTTAACATTGTGAAATTTTGTGTGTGGATACTAGTAATGCATCAACCTCATATTTTTGTCCGATGTTTTTTTTTTTCAAAAAAAAAATGATCATATCATTTTTTTCCCAGGGGGTCGGTGTAGTCTGTTAAATCATATTTTTATTAAGGGGAGTTAAATGTTTAAGACTTGTATGTACAGGTCGGTTTTTTGTCACGCTAGTAAACACGCTCTGTGTGCTGAGAGATTTTTCTTAGTCGGGGGGCTGTATGCTCAGTAATTTTTTAACACAGCTCTACTGACTAGCTGTTAGTTTGTTTTTAAAAAAAATATCATGATGTTTATGATTATGAGCTGCTGTGCTCTGCAGCCTTTGTGCTTAGAATTTTTGTATCAGTAACTGAGTCGTATGAATTTTCTTACTGATGTCTGATGAGCTGTCATCGATGATTATATACCTTTGGATTATGCACTCAATTACGTATGGATATTTTTGCTTACCTGATGTGTCATGATTTGCCGTGAACTGTAACCTGTGAAGTGTGCTGTCCCAACGTCAATGTTTCGGTGTTAATAAACTGTTGCCAGGTCTTACAACATTTCCTGACTTCTATGTTGCTGTAGTGCATGAGTGCAGTAGATGTGGTCAGGAACCTATACACATTCGCATGGATATATTTACACATCTGTCGGCCACCTGTAAGTGTAAGCCCAACCTATGCTGATCGCATCTATCAGGGAATATATATTAACTTTGTCCTGCCATCCCGCCTGCAGAAGGTGTTACAGCAAATACGTCTGTAACAAAGACATGTTAAACAGATAACATAATTTGGTCTTATAAAAAGACTTAATAACCTTGCTGAAACCACATTGGAAGGAAAATTTGAAAGCAAGCATTCAAGAGGAAGACAGAACTATAAAAGGGAAGATCACATCGAGAGATGGACATGAAAGATTCCATCAAAGGGTATCATCAAGAAACAAAAAAAAGAAGACATTGGAGATCCATTGCAGCTAACCTTTGATATGAAGATGGCAGTAGATCTGATCTGATCTGATAAAAATCTTTGCTCAGCTAACCTTTGATATGAAGATGGCAGTAGATTTGATCTGGTCTGATAAAAATCTTTGCTTAGAATACACAATATTTTAAACTATCTTAAAGAAGCTCACAGAAGTTTGAGATATCTTTTGATGTTTACTACTCTAACAACAGTGAATGAACATCTTTAACAAAACAAGAATGTAATCAAACAAAACCAAATTGTTTATTTGAACTGCAGCTGGTTTACTGTTACTGGGCATACAATCCCAACAGGCAATACAGATTAAAAAAACTTTATTATAACTGTTGTGTACATGTCCCTAGACATGATAACAATGAATCATAATGGTGTATTAATTAATCGAACTAAAACTGGAGGAAAATTATGATGATTACAAGCCTGACAAGCAACAATGAACAGAATACACGTTGTTTCTGTTAAAATCATTTTTTTTAATAGCCTTCTGCCACTTGTTAATTTAATTCAGGCAAAAATCACTCTGGAAAATGATTAGATGATATATACTAGAAACTACATAAGTTCATAAACAAAGTAAGGAAAACATCATTCAAATCAAAAACTTTCACTCCCTGTGGAACACTGGTCCTCAACCAAAACATGTCAAGCTTTACTTTTCTGTGCCATCCATGCAAAGTTTGTCCATGTCTTCTGTATCTCTTTCACGTCTATCTCCAGTTATCTTCTCCTTGTGTAATTTAGTCTCCCTTTATTTCTCTGACCCTAGGGATGTCAGAACAAGGATTGCCTTTTTAATGCTATCAACTGATTTTCATGATGTACAATCCAACGCCAGCAATTTCTTGCCTCTTGTTTCACTGGTGATTGTCTGGTTCTTTACATCAGTTCCACATGAGTGATCTAGTCACATCATTTCAATTCTCCTACTCTGTGCAAGCATCCATTAACGAAAGTCTGTATCTGTCTGGTTGTCATTTTTGTTGTTCTCCATGTTTCACAGCCATACAATAGGACTGACGTTCAAACTGAAAACTGGATTTGATTTATAATGATTTTCATTACTTCTCAATATCAGTGAAAATAGGTGAGGACAAGACCATGGAACTGGATAAGACTCATTAGCACACCCACACACACACACCAAAAAATAGGAGATTATGAGACTAAATGCAACTAATGATAGCCAGATAGGACTGGGAGATACAAGATATGGAATTATATGTGTACGTAAGCAGCAATATGGACAAAGTTGGAGGAACAGATAAGGATCAAATAAGATTACAAAAGGTAAGAGAAGCTTTCATTGGGAAATATATGGAAATAAAATTAAACAAAAATACGAATTTTCAACTCAAATGTCAAGGCTGATCTACTGTATGGTTCTGAACAACAAAAACTAACACTAATAAAATACTAGCTTTTATAAATAGCTGCTTTCATAGAATAGAAGAATTTAAATTGTTTGACAAGATCACCAATGTAGAACTGATGGAAAGAAATCATGCAAATACCAGTGGAGCACATACATGCCAATTAGTAGGGTTGCCCGTAATTCTGTACAGGTTTTTTAGCTTTCAAATTTGTACTGCCATACATACTTTCTGTACAGGTGTTTCACCAAATTATTAACTTTTTACAATTTAATTCACCCAAAACTGCCTGCGCGCAGTATACTTCCAATCAAAAATGCACGCTTAACACTTTGTCCGTCTATGCCGCATAGCAACTAGATTTTGGTATTTAGCGAGACCTAAGTTATAAATAGATTTCCTGTGCATGTAAAACTTCTGTTTCCTGTAATTTTTTTCTGAATCGATAGATATAGGGCGGTGGAATCTTTGCTTTGGGAGCTGAGAGGTGACTTAGTATTTGATCAGACGATGATGCAGCTGAATCAGATGTGGATATTGAATACGAGCTTGATGTAGACTCTGACAGTGATGAAAGTGAATCTAGTGACAGAACTAGACCTTATGATATTGATGACAGATCAAACGAAGGAGGTAGTCAACACAGCATACTCCTGTTAAAATGTGTGACTTTGTAGGAAACTCTGGACCTAAACACATTCTAAATCTAGATACTACCTCTTTTGATTACTTATGATAAATCCAGATTGGATGAGCCATACTCGTTCAAATTGGTCAATTAATGATCTGGTCACAGACTTGAGACCCGATGGATTCACAGCAAAAGTCATATCTGTGGGGGTAGGTGCAAAAAGTCATAGCTGTGGAGGTAGGTGCAAAAAGTCTAGTGGCTGCATCAATATATGATCTGCTGAAACTATTAAGTGTGAAAGGACAATCAAGAACACGGGCATTTAAAAGGCTCTGTGAAACTGTGGAAACAGCAACATGTTGACTGTCATGCAACCACAACAGGATATGGAATTTAATAGGCCCTACAGTAATTTATATACAACATAATGGTTACTTTCACAATAGACTCCAGCTCAATAAAAACCAGGAGTGAAGTTGAAAGTTGCAACTAAACTGGAGTGTGTTCGATTCCCAGTGTAGGCTGTTGAAGGCTGACACTTGAGAGTTATGAATCTAGTGTGTCTCTCCCCCCCCCCCCCCCCCCCCCCCCCCCCCCCCCCCTCCGCGTTTCCCCCCAGAGTGTAAACACACATGACCAACGGTGGATTACTTCGGATGATCAGATTGCCACCTGGTGTAATGCTCTGTAGTGAGTCTCCTATCATATCATATGTAAAGAATTTTACCAAATGTGTTCAATATAAACAAGAAAAAAGCAGTAAACAAGAACTTACGCAAAAGCATGGCGAAACAAATGCTCCTATTTTCTCAAGGAACTAAATACTCAGTGTATGGTTTCTTTCTGTCTTTGTATGTTTTTTTATCTCTGGGAGTTGGCATGTATGGTCGGAGCAAGAGGTGAGGAGAAGATGGCTGTGTTGGAAGGAACAAACAATAAAACACATGGAGAAAGGAATTGGAGAAAGCACGAAGATGATAAGAAGATATAGAAAGACCTTGAATGGATAGCACAGGACAGGAAAGCTTGATGAGTATTTGTTGAAAGAAGGTGAAAGGTAATAAACTGGATAGGACACACATTGAGGAAACCAGCTGACAGTATTACAAGGTACTCCTTGTTCTAGAACCCACACAGTAAAAGAAAGAGAGGCGGGTTCAATAACATATACAGAACAGAACTGGGAACTGACACAGAAAAAAAAAAAGAGGACATGGAAAAAAAAATACCAATGGCACAGGAGATAAAGGCCTGGTGTGAACCTACTGATGATTGATTCTCCACGGGAAGCTTATATGGTATTGATAATGACAATGAAATTACAAAGGCTATAAACAGCTTGTGATATAGACAAATCTGACAACCAACTGTGTGGATGTGAATATCTTTAACAAACAATACCAATTTAATCCCAAAAAAAATAAAATTTATTTAAACTACAGCTGGTTTACTGTCAGTTCACATAAAATCCAAACAAGCAATATAGATTTAAAACTTTATTACCCGTCTTATGTGTACCTGGACAGATTATGACAGTGGATTAATTCAACAAAAGGTAATGATATAATTTTATAATAATAATATTGTAGTGATTACAAGTCTGACTAGCAACAAAATTCAGAATGTACAATATTTCTGTTAAAATATCATCAATAAAACCAAAAATAGCTTCAGTTTTTTCTTTTAAATCTGACTAATAATTGATAAGAGTACTAAACAATATTTGCTCATAATACAAAACAATGTGTTTTAAATTACATAAATTAGCAAAAGCTGTAAGTAACTTCTGTTGGATACAAGCCTGATTACCAACAATCTAACTGAACAAATTTATCAAAACAAGAACAGATGACACAAAAAATGTTGGCACAATAGTACCACACTGTGACTTATATATATTAATCTTCTCAAGTAATTTGCCGTAGACATTCTGCAATGTGATGATTCGATAGCTGCTAAGCAGTGTGGGGTCTTTATCAGGTTTAGGCAGCCACGTAGCCAGTCTTCCGGCACCTCAGCATTCTGTATACTGGTGTTGAAATCCATCACTACATTCCTAATACCTCTGTCATCAAGCTGCTTGATATGTTGGTACTGTACACCATCAGGACCCGGGGCAGTGTTTCTACTTGCTTTTAAAGTATACATGACATCCTCGTCAGATATGAGGTCAAAATATATCTCGCCTCTGATGTCATTTTCCAGTACACGATTCTTAATCTCTTGACGTGCAGCTTTATCACCTTTATCTGTCTGAGAGATATTTCGACTGACTAATGCACGACCTTTCTCTTTATCAGTCTTCAGACTTATTCCCGCGGAGCTCAGAATATTAGGTATGGGTTGGCTTATATTGTTTCTATTCATTCATCGATGTAAGATAGTGGCGAGACAATTAATGAACCACCTTGAAAATGCACACATCCTCCGTGATACCCTGGGCAGTTATAGACCAATAAAAGTATCATGAATTCAAGCCAGGAAGGTTTCAGGTCATCTGATCGTTCTTCTATGTTTCTCACTGCTGTTGCAATAAACCCTGATACCTAGTCTTAATTTCTTAGCGTGCAGGTCGTCTCTTTTATTTGATTGTTTGGTTTATTGCATGATGGTGGGCAGTGTCTAGACCGAGCAACTTTTTCAGTTATATTTAAATTCTGTAGTTCACAAATGCTAGCCCACGCTGCTGTTTTAAAAACGGCAAAAAAAAAGAAAAAATATGTATATTTATATACATATACATACAAATAATGTCCACTGTGCATAGAATGAGCCATGGATTGTTTAGTAAATAGATAATGTAGCCCAGTGGAACCGATTCATTCTGATCTAAAGCAAAATTTACATATATTTTTTTCACTGTCTTTGTTTTAAACAACCAGTGTTTCTTGCAGTTGTATTATAAAAACTGTTTTCAGGCTACATTGCCTGTTAAGAATTTGTTTTTATTAACAAACTATAATTCATATAAATTTATATAAATCTTGTTTTTATTAATCAACAATAATTCAAATATATTAATATTTTTAATGTTAATCAGAATCAATGTCATTGCACTCCGGGCAAACCCATAGGTGCTCTGTCTCCCTCAGCAAATGTTGAAGGATATGAATGCTATTTGTTTCTGTTGCGCACTGGTTGTATACACGGCGGATACGTCCATCCCTGCTGTCTTACGTTTGATGCCAAATTCCAGCAGTCTTAGCCTTGATGATTCATCGATTGCATCGGTTAAGTACATGGGAGCAGCAGGCGACATATTATTCCTGAGGGTCCTCTAGGCAGCCTGGTGCCACAAGACCATACCAAAGAATTGGGAGATTGCCATCATAATGCCTATCGTCAAGAAGGTGACAACAGACAATGTAAAAATCATAGAGGCATATCTCTTCTTAGCAAAAATTACTTCATAATCTTGGAGCAAAGACTCCAATGTCTGGTTGAGCCTCAAATGGATGAGGCCCAGTGTAGCTTCTGAGCAATCAAGACCTTATCTTCACACTCAGGCACTGAGCGAAAATCCCTTGAGTAGGTGAGACTCTGTTTCTTGGATCTGAAGAAGGTGTCTAACAAGGTTCCCTAGAGCAAACTTTGGGACACAGGGAAGAACATTCCAGCACCACTGATCCACGCTATACACCGCTGCAAGACTTGCTGAAATTATGTAAGGACGGCAAACCATAAGTCAGAAATGTGTTCAGGGTCACCACTAGAGAACGGCAGGGTGAAATTCTGTCACTTTATATCTTCATAATTCTCATGGGCAATGTCGTTAAAACATGAAAAGAGAGAACAAGAAAGTATTCAGAGGTGAACTGGAAGATGAGACAGGTCTGTATTTCAGAGCTGGTGTTTGCTGACGATGTTGCCCTGATTGCTAAAATGCTCCACCTATGTTCCAGTCTTGACTTATGGATGAGTCTTGGGCAATGACTACAACCCACACAAGCCAGCTCCAAACGAGATTATCTGAAGAAGTTGGTTGTAATAAAAAGAAGGATATGGTCCACAACCAGACGGTACGTCATGGCCTTGAAACTCAGTCCTTGCAGACCCAAGTGGAACAGTCCCAGTTACAATGACTTGACCATGTCTGCAGAATAGAAGAAGTTTGGCAACCACGACAAATATGGGAAACCAAGAGCCGGGTATCCAGACCTCAAGGTCGACCAGAGTTCGCTGGGAGGACAATATCAGACAATCTCTGAAGCACCAAGGACTGGACTGAGATTAGGCCAAAAGGAAGACAGCTAATATAATAGCATGGCACTGTCTGGCAAACCTCTACACCCCCAAGGTAGAAATAGAGTGACTAAGTATGTAAGTAAATGAAGCACAGTGGGCCATGTCCTTTGATGTCATCCTAGTTAAGTCACCAATGTTCTTAGGATTAAGGTTAGTGTTTAGGATATCTAAACCTAACCCTAACCCCCTTTTTACTGCATCTATGAAGTATTTTTTTAAGGCCGCATTAAAGAGACGGCCCACTATTCTTCATTTCAACCGTAAGTAAGAATTTAAATATGAAATAGATATAGTTAATAACGATACCCCAAACAGAGACTATGTTAAATTACATGTAGAGATCAATGTATGAGAAGACGACCAGAGCAAATCCTACATTACAAATGAACACATTTTAAGGTCTTCCTCCCATTTGTGTATCTTAGAGGACCAGAGTGTATGCCACATCACATTTGCAATGTCCCACTCATGTATGATGTCTTTTGTGAGGCTTCAGATGGCTACAAGCTGCAAACCCAGCACTAAAAATATCACATTTGTAAGGTCTTTTTCCTAAATGTTTTTCTTTGTGCATCTTTAGATGACTATTTTGGGCAAACCCTGCATTGGCAAACATTGCTTTTATAACATGACGTTCACTATGTTTAAATCAGTGTCTGATTAGGCTACTATTCCGGACAAACCTTACGTTGCAGATATCACACCTGTAAGATTTTTCTCTCATGTATGTATTCTTTTGTGTCTCTTTATCTCACTACTCTGAGCAAACCTTACACTGCAAACGTCACACTTGTAAGGTCTCTCTCCTGTATGTTTTCTGTTATGTATCTTCAGTAGCCAGTTCTCAGCAAATCCTAAATTACATAAATCACATTTATATGGTCTCTCTCCTGTATGTTTTCTGTTATGTCTCTGCAGGTGATTTCTCTGAGCAAATCTTACACCACATATGTCACACATGTAAGGTCTCTCTCCTGTATGTTTTCTGTTATGTATCTTCAGTAGCCAGTTCTCAGCAAATCCTAAATTACATAAATCACATTTATATGGTCTCTCTCCTGTATGTTTTCTGTTATGTCTCTTCAGTAGACAGTTCTCAGCAAATCCTAAATTACATAAATCACATTTATATGGTCTCTCTCCTGTATGTTTTCTGTTATGTCTCTTCATTAGCCCTTTCTCAGCAAATCCTAAATTACATAAATCACATTTATATGGTCTCTCTCCTGTATGTTTTCTGTTATGTATCTTCAGTAGGCAGTTCATAGCAAATCCTAAATTACATAAATTACATTTATATGGTCTCTCTCTTGTATGTTTTCTGTTATGCACCTTTAGTAGACAGCTCTCAGCAAACCCTACATTACATAAATAACATTTGTAAGGTTTCTCTCCTGTATGTTTTCTGTTATGTATCTTCAGTAGCCACTTCTCAGCAAATCCTAAATTACATAAATCACATTTATATGGTCTCTCTCCTGTATGTTTTCTATTATGTCTCTGCAGGTGATTACTCTGAGTAAACCTTACATTACATAAATCACATTTATATGGTCTCTCTCCTGTATGTTTTCTGTTATGTCTCTGCAGGTCATTACTCTGAGTAAACCTTACACCACAGATGTCACACATGTAAGGTCTCTCTCCTGTATGTTTTCTAATATGAATCTTTAGTAGACAGCTCTCAGCAAACCCTACATTACATAAATCACATTTGTAAGGTTTCTCTCCTGTATGTTTTACTCTATGCCTCTTTAGGTAGCAGTTGTTAGCATAGGCTACATAACAAATGTCACACTTGAAAGGTTTCTCACCTGTATGTTTTATTATGTGCCTCTTTATCTGACTAAACTGAGCAAACCTTACACCACAGATGTCACACATGTAAGGTCTCTTTCCTGTATGTTTTATTTCATGAATCTGAAACTGGTATTTCTGAAAAAACCCTACATTACAAACATGACACTTGTATGGTCTCTCACCAGTATGTCTCCTTTTATGTACCTGTATGTCTCATTTTATGTATCCGCAGTTGGTAATTCTGTGAAAACCCTAAATTACAAACATGACATTTGTAAGGTCTCTCATTTGTATGTTTTAATCTGTGTCTGTTAAGGTAGGGTTTATAGGCAAACCCTATATTACAAACATCACACTTGTAAGGTCTCTCACCTGTATGTCTCCTTTTATGTATCTGCAGTTGGAAATTCTTAGCAAACCCCAAAGGACAAACATCACATTTGTAAGGTTTCTCTGCTGTATGTTTTACTCTATGTCTTTGTAGGACAATATGCCAAGCAAACCTTACACTGCAAATATCACACTTGTAGGGTCTCTCACCTGTGTGTTTTCTTTTGTGCATCCTTAGATATGAGCTCTGAGCAAACCCCACAAAACAAACATCACACTTGTAAAGTCTCTCTCCTGTATGTTTCCTTTTGTGTATCTTAAAGTATGAACTAGAAGCAAACACCAAACAACAAACATCACACTTGTAAGGTCTTTCTCCGGTATGTTGCCTTTCATGTTCATTCAGGGATGACCTTTTAGTAAACCCTTTGCTACAAACATTACACTTGTATGGTCTCTCTCCTGAATGTTTCATTCTGTGCACCCTTAAAGAACAATTTTGAGAAAACTCCACACTACAGACATCACACTTGTAAGGTTTCTCACCTGTATGTTTTCTTTTGTGCTTGCCTAGACTTGAACGAAATGTAAAAGTCATACTACAAACATCACACTTAAAAGGTTTCTCTCCAGTATGTTTACTTTGGTGCATCTTTAGACTGCTGCTCTGAGCATACTCTACATGACAAACATCACACTTGTACCGTCTCTCTCCTGTATGTTTTCTTTTATGTTCCTTTAGTTGCGAAGCCCAGTGAAACTCAACACAACAAATGTCACATTTGTAATGCCCTTCTCCTGTGTGCTTTGTTAAATGAGCATTTAGTCTACTCAACCATAAAAACCTTGCATTACAAACATCACATCTGTAACGTTTCTGTCTTGCATTACTTTTTTTGTTGGATTGTGGATTAATACTTTCTTTATAATCAGCTCCACAAAGTTCCACATATTTTTCAGACGAATAAAACACTTTATTTATCTCACCACTAAAATCCTCATTTTGTGAGGTCAGTCCATTACAAACTGCATTTCCATTTACAGTATCTGTCTTCCTCAGGCAATCTGTGGCACAGACTGATGCATTTATTGCTGGCAGTTTTGATTCGTTATTGCATTCTGTAACAGTATTTGCATCATGCGAATGTCCCTCCATGTGTAGTTTTTGACCTACCCTTACCCTGCCTTCTGTCATCATATCTGAATCAATTTCATTATATTTAAGTTCCCAATAATGATCAAAATGCCTGCTTTTCATATGTCTTTTTAAATACCAGAGCTGGGAGAAGGAGAGTTGGCACTGGGGGCAATTGTATGTTCCTGAAAAAGGAGACGATGGAAGGAGACATAAGTAAACACATGAAACTATAAATAAACACAAATTAAACATCTCACTGTTTGACTTTCATCATAAAATATAAAAATTATTTACAAATTTTGTCATTCCCTTATACAAAGCAGACTAAAATGTTTATTCACTCTACAGTATAATGCTCACATAGCTTGGTGAATATCTCCATGTAGATTTGCCAGATAAGCCTTATTATGAATGCCCAGGCCATTATGTAAATTTGAGAACAGTAAAACTATTCAGAGCACAGTGTAAGTTGGGGGGTGGGGAATGGTGGTGTGTTCTCCCCTGAAGGGACAAAGAAAGAAAAAGTTTACTGCTCCCATGTGCATGTTGTAAGAGGTGACTAATCTACAGTTGTGTATGAGGTTGGCAGCCTCATCATTCAAAATGAATTACTACAGAAATTGCAGTTTCAAAGGCACATGTATGCTTTAGTGTAGGATTCCTGGCGACCAGCTGGGATGTGTGCTCCATACTCCAAAGATGGGAAATAATGATTATGAATATTATATAGACTTTATGTGCTTCACAACAAATTTCCAAGGGGACAAAGAAATGATGATTATAAATATTATATAGACTTTATGTGCTTCACAACAAATTTCCAAGGGGACAAAGAAATGATGATTATGAATATTATATAGACTTTATGTGCTTCACAACAAATTTCCAAGGGGACAAAGAAATGATGATTATAAATATTATATAGACTTTATGTGCTTCACAACAAATTTCCAAGGGGACAAAGAAATGATGATTATGAATATTATATAGACTTTATGTGCTTCACAGCGAAATTCCAAGGGGACAAAGAAATGACGATTGTGAATATTATATAGACTTTATGTGCTCCACAACAAATTTCCAAGGGGACAAAGAAATAATGATTGTGAATATTATATAGACTTTATGTGCTCCACAACAAATTTCCAAGGGGACAAAGAAATAATGATTGTGAATATTATATAGACTTTATGTGCTTCACAACAAATTTCCAAGGGGACAAAGAAATAATAGAACTACTGCTCCCTCAGTCAGGCAGCAAGAGGCAAGTAACTGTGTAGGGGACTAGCAACCTCGTAGTGTAAAATGAGATGCTACAGAAATCACTTCTATAGAGTACATTAACTGCTTTGATGCAGGTCTCCTGCAAGGGGGTCAACAGTCATGGGGGTTTTGTGGATAAATAGAGAAGGAAGAATAGTTTTTGTGTTTCATCATATGCTGCTGTCACAAGTTCGACATACAGTAAAATGGAACTTGTCACAAGAAAGCTAGACAGTGATATGGACACCTGTTACTAGTACCTAGGGAGCAACATGGAATGTCAATTACTAGTACACTAGTCAGAAACATGGAAGGTTAATTACTAGTACACAAGACAGCAATATGGAGTGTCTGTTACTAGTACACTAGACAGCAATATAAAGTGTCTGTTACTAGTACACTAGAGAGAAACAAGGGAGGTCAATTACTAGTACACTAGACAGAAACATGGAATGTCAATTACTAGTACACTAGACAGAAACAGAAATAATAAATCGTATTTCTTAAACCTCCGCCAATGCCGGTCCCAAGCCCGGATGAAAAAGGAGGAGGGCGGCCTGCATGGAGGCCGTAAGGAGGCAGCCCCTCCACCATGCAAAGGCACAACAGGCCAATCACCTGTTTGCTTTAAATCACGATTACTAGCAACACAAGAGAGAAAACTGGACTGATTCTAAAGGCGACGAACTGGAACGGACTACGGACTACGACTTATGGAACTTGGAACACAAGAAGTATAAATGGGAAGGAAGAGGAGCTGGTGGAAGAGATGAGGAAAGCAAAACTAGAAATCCTGGCTATAACGGAAACAAAGAAAAAAGGACAAGGAGTCATGGATCTCGATGGCAACACGCTGCTCTACAGTGGTGTACCCATGTCTGAAAGAGCTAAAGGGGGCGTGGGTTGCATTGTGGCCCAAAATCAAAAAGATAGTATCAAGGGATGGAACTTTGTCTCGGAGCGCATTATGGTTGTTAAACTAAAAGAAGGAGAAACCATAGTCAACCTGGTCATAGTGTATGGGCCAAATGAGGATGAGAGAGCAGAGGTCAAGGAGGAATTCTTCGAGCTGCTTCAAAGGACAGTGGATGACTGCCTAGATGAAGTTATCATGCTCGGAGATTTTAATGCCAGAGTTGGAAATGACCTTGCTAAATGGGGTGGAGTTATCGGAAGATATGGAGAAGATATTCTCAATGACAATGGAAAGCGACTCCTTAGATTCTGCAGTGAGCAGAATCTGATCATTACAAACACAAAGTTCCCCCATAAGCGCACACATGCATACACTAGATGTGAACCAACAAAGAATGAGAAGTCAGTGATCGACTATGCCATTGTTCGGAGAAGCTCATTCAAATATGTCCGAGATGCTAGAGTCTGGAGGGGGCCAGAGATTGGAAGTGATCACTACCTGCTAACAATCAAAAGAACAACTGAAAGAGTTGCTCAGCCTAGGAACTGCCCAACATCACGCAAGAAACCAAGTAAACGAGCAGGAGAAATGAGCATTAGGACCTACAAGCTGAGAGAGCCAGAAATTAAGACCAGATATCAGGGGCTTATTGCTGCAGCGGTGAGCAACTCAGAAGAACGACCTGATGACTTGGAAACCCTCTGGATTAAATTCAAGGATATCATAAAGACAGCTGCTGCAGAAGCATGCGGTGAAGTCCGACTTGGGAACAAGAGAAAGAGGACACCTTGGTGGACAGAGGAAGTCAAAAAGAAAATAAGAGAGAAGAAAATGGCATGGAAACAATACTTAGGAGCTAAAAACACAACAGGACAAATGGAAAAATATAGAGAATATGTGACACTCAGAACAGAAGCAAAGAACAAAGTGCTAGCAGCAAAACAGAAGTCCTGGGAAGAATGTGGAGAAAAGCTAGAAAAAGATGCACAAGAAAACCAGAAATTGTTCTATAAGACCCTAAAGAACATGAGGAAGGAAAAACAATGCCCTCTCAAATTTATAAAGGACAAGCAAGGCAAATTGCTTACTGCCCCGAAGGAAGTAATGGGAAGATGGAAAGAATATTTCTCAGAACTCCTGGATGGTGAGCATGGAGAAGCATCAGAAATGATAAACACTAGCACAGAAGAGAAAACCAATGATGGTGAAGATGACATAAAGATGGAAGAACTGAAGGCAGCACTGGAGAAAATCAAGATGGGCAAAGCAGCAGGGCATGATGGTATAACACCAGAAATGGTTAAGTTCATGGGAGCATCAGGCGACCTATTACTCTTAAGGGTTTTTACAGGCAGCGTGGTACAACAAGACCATACCAAAGGATTGGGAGATTGCCATCATAACACCAATTTTCAAAAAGGGTGACAATCGACAGTGTGGAAACCATAGAGGCATATCCCTTCTCAGTGTTCCTGGTAAAATCTACTCTAGAATCCTAGAGCAGAGACTCCGACACCTAGCTGAGCCACAATTGGATGAGGTCCAGTGCGGATTCCGAGCAAACCGAAGTACTCAAGACCTAATCTTCACACTCAGACAGCTGAGTGAAAAGACCCTTGAGTATAAGAGTGAGATGCACCTTTGTTTCATAGATCTGGAAAAGGCGTTTGACAGGGTCCCCTGGAGCAAACTTTGGGACTGTTTGGCAAGGAAGAATATTCCAGCACCTCTGATTCATGCTATACAGAGCTTCTACAAGTCTTGCAGAAATTATGTGAGGACAGCAAACCATAAGTCGGAAGAGTTCAGGACCACCACTGGTGTAAGACAAGGTGATATCCTATCCCCTTACCTCTTCATACTCCTTATGGACGATGTCATCAAGGCATGTAAGGAGAGAACAAGAAAGTATTCAGTGGGGTACTGGAAGATGAGACAGGTCTATATTTCGGAGCTGGCATTTGCTGATGATGTCGCCCTGATTGCTAAATCAGAGGCACATCTCCAATCCAACCTGCAAGTCTGGAAGGAAGAGCTGGAGAAGAGAGGGATGGTCATAAGCAGCTCTAAAACAAAATCCATGGTGATATCACGAGAAGAAAGAAAACATCAGATTAAGCTGGGAGAACAGGTCCTGGAGCAGGTCGACCACTTTAAATACCTCGGAGCTATTATAGACCGAAAGGGAGGCATCAAAGAAGAGTTGGCCACTCGAAAAGCAGCAGCTGGGAGACTTTTTCAGGCCATAAATCGAGGATTCCTCAGCAAGAGAGAGGTTGGTAAGAAAACGAAGATGGCTGTATACCGCTCCACCTATGTCCCAGTCTTGACATACGGATGCGAGTCATGGGCAATGACTACAACCCATAAAAGCCAGATCCAAACCTCAGAAATGAGGTATCTCAGGAAGGTGGTTGAAGTAACAAGAAGAGACATGGTACGCAACCAGACGATACGTCAAGGCCTTAAATCCTACCCCCTGCAGACCCAAGTAGAACAGTCCCAATTAAGATGGTTTGGCCATGTCTGCAGAATGGGAGAAGATCGGATACCACGACAAGCATGGGAAACAAAGAGCCAAGGATCCAGACCCCGAGGACGACCCAGAGTCCGCTGGGAGGACAACATTAGACAATCTTTGAAGGATCGAGGACTAGAATGGAACCAGGCCAGGAGGAAGACAGCCGATAGGATAGTATGGCGCTCTCTCTTCCAAACCTCTACACCTCACGGTAGAAGGGGAACGACTAAGTAAGTAAGTATTTCTTAAACCTGAACAGCCACTATAAAGTATTAAAAAAAACAAGGTGTGATTTAAACCAATACAACAGTCACAATGCGAGCACTAACGCAAACATTGATATTTACACGTCTGGTTTTAACCGGCTGGCGCTTACCCACTGCCTGGTCAGCTGATGCAACCCGCTACGTGCTAAAGTACTGATCGCAAGGTGTGGTGTGTTGTTAGTAGCATGACCAATGGAAAAGTAAAGTCTTCATACTTTCTGGGTCTAAAATTATCACGCCGCGGGTTGACCTACATTCACTATTCGGATTTGACGGCAGCATACTATTCTGCCGAATATGAATAGTTCATTGAAGGCACTATTCGGCACCGAATCAAATACGAATAGGATATTCGGTACAGCCTTAGTTACTTGTACACTAGACAGCAACACAGAGTGTCAATTACTAGTACACTAGACAGCCTGTTATTGGTACACTAGACAGCAATAAAAGAATGTATGTTTCTATTACACCAGACAGCAATATGCAGTGCTTGTTACTAATACAAAAGACAGCCATATAGAGGTCTGTTACTAGCACATTAAACAGCAACACAGAGTGTCTGTTACTTATACACCAGACAGCAATATAGGATATGCTACTAGTACACTAGACAAACAAAACAAAATGTCTCTTACTAGTCCACTAGACAGCATTATAGACTGTCTGTTATAGTAATACAGAATATGCTACTGGTATACTAGATAGACAACACAAAACGTCTGTTACTAGCATGTTTGTCATAAATTGTTTTTTAAGGTGCTCCTAGTACATTAACAATGAAGGTCCATGTCAGAAAAATACAATCCTGATTCTTCATGTGTCTTTAGCAACAAGAACTATAATCAGCTCTTTAAACTTTCATCCTGTCTGATACATTATTTTGTCTGCACTATGTGCTATCAGTCATTAATGTTCTATGTCTACTATAGTAAATCAGGAAGTTAACTAAGTATGGTACATTATTTTTTCTGAATCATGCACTGTCAACAATTAATGTTTTACAGGTAATATGGTAATTTAATGGGTTAACTAAGTATGGTGTGTTATTCTACCTGCACCATCCTTGATTAATGTTTCATATCTACTATGGCACCATGTCTGCAGAAGGATAGGCTGCCACGACAAGTATGGAAAACTGAGAGCCAAGGATCCAGATCTCCAGGACGACCTGAGATCCTCTGGAAGAACAGCATTGGGCGGTCTCTGAAGGACTGAGGACTGGGGTGGAGCCAGGTCAGGAGGAAGACAGCTGATAGGATAGTATGGTGCTATCTCTTCCAAACCTCTACACCTCATGGTAGAAGAGAAACGACTGAAGTAAGTATCTACTATGGCAATTTAATAGGCTAACTAAGTATAGAAGTGATTGTGATAGAAACCATAGCTGCAAGTGCATTCAAATGTTTGAAGGCTTCCTAGGGTCATACTGCAATGCTGGCTCCATGCTCCGTAAGGAGCGACAAGAAGAAAGAAGTACAGAAGTATTTAACTGGTATAATACGATCTCTAGCAGAGAACTGATGGAAAGAACTAGACAAACACCAATAGTATAAAAGCTGAGGGGAAGTGTGGCGCTGGATAGAACACACATTTTAAAAAAAAAAAAAACCTGATGAAAGCACTACAAGACACTCCTTGTCCTGAAACAGCCCCCCCCCCCCCCCCCCCCCCCCCCACCCCCCCCCCCCAAGAAGAGAAAGAAAGGCAGAACAAAAAACCATATGGAGAAGAGAACTGGACACAGAAATGAAATGGAAAAAAAAGGACATGTAAAGATCTTGAACGGTTGGGGCACAGAACCGGAATGCTTCTTCTTCTTTGATCCTTAGCCGCAGACTGTCAAAGCAGTCAGTGACATCTTGTGCCTGATGGTATCTTGTAGGGCAGCAACAAATTGCTTCCACTTGGTACCCTTCCACTTTGTTCAGTCGGCAGCCATCGTGAGTACAGTGCCCCAACTCTGGTTCATTCTTTGCATCTCAGCCTCCTCAGGAAATATATAGCGAACAGTACAGTCAGCTGGACAAAGAACAGGAAGGCTTAGTGTGTTATTTTTGTTGAGGATCTATACTTCACAGGGAGCTGAAAGATACTGACTGATAGTAATTTAACACATTAACTACCGTAAGCCGGTGGGACCGGCGTTTGAAATCCTATCATTTGGACCGCGAGCCGCTCAGAGTGTCGATCTAATTTTAGTAATAAAACGAATGAAAAATGTACTGAAAAACTTTCTGATCTGGTTCGAGATTTTAAGTTGCCACCGGAAAACAAATTCCCAAAGCATGGTTGTTGTAGAACACTGGACAATTGATATTATGTTCATATTTTTCAGCGTTTTGGGTTCATTACCAAATCGTGTAAAACTGTTTACCGAGGCAACTAGTGATAGGACCACAAAAAATGCGTGTACATCTTGTCTAACGGCTGAATAGGCTAGAAACTTGTTTCAACAATTGACTGATAGATCTAGCGACGAGGACAAGAGTGAAAACGGTGTGCACATTGTTTGAAATAGTGATTTTGATAGAGATGGGGCGCGAGCAGTTATAATTGTGAAAATATTGCAAGTCTTCGGCCATCGGACAGCTGTTAAATAGCAACAACCAATATTAGAGTTATAAATGGTGCTTATTGTAATAGCACATTCATTTATCTTTAAAATGACGCGTAATTCATAAAAATCTGTAAACAATTACGAAAACTACAGCTTACTTTGTGCAAACACCTGAAAATGGGGAAAACAAATTTATTCGACCATAGTGTGTTTTTCAATTCGGTAGTTAATGTGTTAATAGGTTAATTAAGTCTGCTATATCATTCTATCTGTCCACTACCTGTTGCCATTAATGCTCTATATCTCCTATGGTAATTTAACAGGTTAACTAAGTCTGCTACATCATTCCAACTCTGCACTATCTGTTGCCATTAACTCCTTAAGTCCCAATCGACTTTATAAAGGCTCAGGGGTTAGACGCACTTGGCCCAATCGACTTTAAAAAGCCTTTAGTATACGTGCCTCTGTTTGAGACTGTTTCTAATTATAACTACCCACAAACCACCCAAAACGTCATTTCCAACTGCAAGTACATTCTTTTAAATACCGCACGTGTTTAAGAGTGAACGTGTTTCTGTTTTGAGATATTTATTTTAGATTTTTAAAGCGATTTTTTTTAAGCGCATATCCTTCATTTTACCTTGAATAACTAATCATTTTTTTTTAAGAGCATATCCTCCATTTTACCTTGAATAACTAATCATTTTTCAATGAAAGCTTTTATACTTGTAGCACAAGAGTAAAGTACATCCAATTACTTTCAGTTTCATATACAACAACAAAGTTATTTATGCATATGAACATTTAAAAAAGTTATTTCCAAACAACAACAATAAAAACGCACTGGGGTGGCCATTTTTGCTTGGGCCAAACCCACTTTTTTGCTTGGGACTGAAAGAGTTATCTATATTCTATGGTAATTTAACAGGTTAACTAATTCTGCTATACCATTCTATCTCTGCACTATCTGTTGCCATTTATATTCTATATTATGGTAATTTAACAGGTTAACTAAGTCTGCTATATCATTCTATCTCTGCACTATCTGTCGCCATTTATATTCTATATTATGGTAAATTAACAGGTTAACTAAGTCTACGATGTGATTCTATCTCTCCACTACCTGTTACCATTAATGCTCTATATCTCCTATGGTAATTTAACAGGTTAACTAAGTCTGCTATATCATTCTATCTGTCCACTACCTGTTGCCATTACTGCTCTATATCTCCTATGTTAATTTAACAGGTTAACTAAGTCTGCTACATCATTCTATCTCTGCACTATCTGTTGCCATTAATGCTCTATATCCTATGGTAATTTAACAGGTTAACTAAGTCTGCTATACCATTCGATCTCTGCACTATCTGTTGCCATTTATATTATATATTATGGTAATTTAACAGGTTAACTAAGTCTGCTATATCATTCTATCTCTGCACTATCTGTCGCCATTTATATTCTATATTATGGTAAATTAACAGGTTAACTAAGTCTACTATGTCATTCTATCTCTCCACTACCTGTTACCATTAATGCTCTATATCTCCTATGGTAATTTAACAGGTTAACTAAGTCTGCTATATCATTCTATCTGTCCACTACCTGTTGCCATTACTGCTCTATATCTCCTATGGTAATTTAACAGGTTAACTAAGTCTGCTACATCATTCTATCTCTGCACTATCTGTTGCCATTAATGCTCTATATCCTATGGTAATTTAACAGGTTAACTAAGTCTGCTATACCATTCGATCTCTGCACTATCTGTTGCCATTTATATTCTATATTATGGTAATTTAACAGGTTAACTAAGTCTGCTATATCATTCTATCTCTGCACTATCTGTCACCATTTACATTCTATATTATGGTAATTTAACAGGTTAACTAAGTCTACTATGTCATTCTATCTCTCCACTACCTGTTGCCATTAATGCTCTATATCTCCTATGGTAATTTAACAGGTTAACTAAGTCTGCTATATCATTCTATCTGCCCACTACCTGTTGCCATTAATGCTCTATATCTCCTATGGTAATTTAACACGTTAACTAAGCATGGTACCTAGCTATTCTACTACCAATATCCAAAACCATCATAAACTTACCATTGTTTTCACAGTTCCTCTCAGGCTGCGCTACATCCTTCCTTCCTTGCACATCTCTGTCCATGCTCCCAAACTTTTGGACTTGAATGCCCAGATCTTTAGCATAACTGTCACCATAGTAAACCTGAAACAACAAACAATATGACAAACTATCTGTGATAGGAAACTCTACATACAGCCTTGCAGAAAAATAGTAATCTGATAATCATGGGAGTGTCCCCAATTAGACAAGTCTTCTTCTTCATTCACTCTCACATAATCACATCTGCTATAAAGTTTGCAGTCTGCCCTATAAAGTTTGCAGTCTGCCCTATAAAGTTTACAGTCTGTCCTATAAAGTTTGCAGTCTGTCCTATAAAGTTTGCAGTCTGTCCTATAAAGTTTGCAGTCTGTCCTATAAAGTTTGCAGTCTGTCTCCGGCTTCACTTGTCACCATACAGTTTTCCCCTCAATTGGGTTCGAGAAGGCCATGCTGCTCCTCTCATGGAGACGACAGTTTTGGAGGAAATGTTCTACTTTTTGTTTGTCTTCCCCACATGGGCACATATTTGTCTGATTGATTTTCAATATGAACAGATGGTATTTGAGTCTGCAATGGCTGGTTCTTAGTCTGAAAGTTTTTTTGTTTTTTGCGTTCACCCGCTATTACTCCAGGCGAAATTTCAGGTTAGTAAGTCTAACCTGGGACTGATTTTTACGTAAGTATCCCTTTTTTTCTTGTACAGAGACAGGTGTCCCTCGCCATTCAGGCAGATACTCTCCAATTTCAGAGGTACCCATTAGAGCTGGGTCGGCTCAGGAGCCGCCAGTCCCTGGTCGACGACACTCCTTCAAATGAACTTACCAGGGCTCGAGTTAATCCAGTCCAAATCCCGGTCGACGAAAAATCTTCATATGTCCTCGTCTGGGTTTGATCCTGGGTCATCCGGTCGCCAGCGCAGTTTGGTAACCACTACACCAGTGCGGCTCCCAGTCTGAAAGTTTGATCTCTTCTTAGTGATGTGTAGTACAGTTCTGGTGTGTTGGTACGTGGGTGTTCCTAATGCCATTTGTCTTTAAAGTTACTTTTGATAATTAATCACAACTCCAAATCTGAGCTGCAGTACTGTCTTAGAGATCAATGCCAATTATGGTTACTGCACAGCCAGCATTAAGCCTTATTGGCACTTTCATCAAACTGTTCCAATTTTCATTCACTTACTTCATTTTCTCTCATGGCCAAATTGTTTTAATAGATTATATATCAAAGATGGCCACTATTCTTAATCCCAAAAGGTTCCCAAGACTTTTGCAAGGCCCTGCTTTTTTTACTGCATTCACACATAAACATTCTTACAAGTCCCACACTGCATACTCACCAGTATCTCTGTTCCAGCTGCTATATGCTTGTGAGATCTATAATAAACTTCTCCTTTATACTGGTAGGCTGTCACACACTGCTCTTCTTCATGCCTGGCACAGTTCACAAACCTCATCCAGTTGGACACACTAGGGTCTCTGCCATCAATAAAATGAGAAGTTCTGCCATCCTTCCAAATCTGTTGACAGAGGTCATACTGATATAGTGGACTCATTATTTGGTCTGGGTATTTTACAACTCAAGAAAATTTCATATATAAATATTGTATTCTTCTTTTTTTTTTTTAAATTGATCTAGTTTTGCTTTCATTATTATGTTGCTTGAGTCCACGTCTGCTGTTTTATTGTCTTTTTAGCTGAAGGTGTTTTACTGAAACATTCATCCACTCTTTATGTTCATAGATAATAAACATATGCACAGCTCATCTTTGGTAATAAGAATACAGTAGCATTTAGGTAAGTTTTGCAGGAACACAAGAACAGATGTTTTAGTAAAAAAAACTTCAGTACAAACAAGAAATTAAAATGCCACACTTCAACAATTAAGTAAAAATAACAAAAGCTAAAGAAATACTAAAAGAACCATACAGAATAACATTTTAAAAGTGATCTCAGCTTTAAAGGTATGTCAAGTTATTTGTAGATTTCCAGCAACAGATGTCAGCATAGAAGAAGGAATTTTATCAGTATGCTCAATGTCTGTCTCTGTCCATGTCACATCATTTATTTTTTTTATCTTTGTATCAGTAATAACATTTTTACTGCAGTATGTTTAAACTCCTTATCTAAATGAGAAAAATCTACATCTGGATATAAATCCACACTACCTAGGAATAACCTTTGATCACAGTTTGACTTGGAAAAACACAGGTTAAAAGAAACCGGCTGAGGGCAAGGCAAAGTATGGTAGTGGGGAATAAACTTTCTGGAACAGCTTGGGGAGCAGATGAAAAAGTGCTAAAGATGTCATACACAGGGTGAGTGAGAACAGTCCTAGAATACGGGCAACAACAGCTAAGTCAAACTTTGATAAAATTAACAGACTCCAAAACCAAGCAATGAGAATCATAATGGGATGCATGAAGACAATGCCTATTAGTCAAAAGCTTATATGCAAGTAACCACTGACAAAAGGCACCCCCTACAATTTAAACATTGCTGACATTAAGGGAGCAAGAATAAAGCGAGGTATGTCATGGATGGCACAGGCAGTGGCAAAGATTAAGCAGGTGACCACAGTTGAAAATATATTCAAAGGGGCAGAGTGGAGTAAATCAGATGAGACCTGGACTGATTACCAACAAGTCATCATCAGCCTTGGTAGAGAGTGCAGAACTTGAGCCAATAGGAGGGCACAGATGGAAATTGATCAACTGATAAATGATCATGCTGGGGATGATGAAATTGTGTACACTGGATCTGTAATTCATGGTGAGAAATTAGGGTGGGGCTTCTCTGCTAGAGTAAAGGGCAGAATCGTCGCTGAACATAGCGGGGTTTACATGACAACAACCCCCAGCATGAGAATGGAGGTAGAGTCAGCTGCTGCAGCCTTAAGGTGGTTGTCTAAGACTTCATTAACAAGGACGGTTATTGTGTCAGACTCACAATCCATGTTTCGGAAGGTCCGTAGTGGATGGATCTGACATGAATGGAAAACCTCCATAGAAGGCTCGAATCTTCAGGAACTGGAGTGGATCTACTGTCTTGGTCATGCAGGGGTACACGGTAATGAAAGAGCTGATAGACTAGCTTCAAGAGCACCTACAGAAGATGCACTGAATATGGATAAGGGAGAGATACTGAGGGCAATTAATGATCACCTGTTTGAGAATGACACTGCATTTGATGAACCATTAAAGCTAAAATTGCTGGAATTTAGCATTAAACGTAAGATCTGCAGGGATGGACGAATGAGAGGATGCATCCAGCGTGCATGCAACCAACATGCAACAGGAACAATTAGCATTCATACCCTTCGACATTAGCTGAGGGAGACTGAGCACCGATGGGTTTGCCCAGAGTGCAGTGACGTCGATTCTGATCAACAATAACAACAACACTTATTAAAGAACTCAAAAAGATTACATACCTCCAGCCAATGGAGGATAGAAGAAATAGATGGGTCCAGCAACAAAGCTGAGAAATTCAAGAGACTAACAGATCATACAATGTACCATAGAATAAATGCTCTTGGAGGATGAAGACTCAAGTGAAGCCGTTTTGTAGAATCAACCACAACAAAGATGAGAGCAGATCTCATAAATGCAGTACCAACAACTAAACCCATCTACACTGCACACAAGCTCCGAGTGTGTAAACAGCATCGCTTCCCAGAATTGACAGAAAAACTTCCTGGATCAAAAGAAGAGCCAGACTGCAACAGAGACAAAAGTCATAATGACAAAACTCATAGAGAAATATTACCCAACTAACATCTGGACCCATGCATACACAGATGTATCAGCAACAAATACAACAGAAGATGGAGGTGGAGGAGTCTTTCTAAGCTTGAGCACTGGTGCGCTAAGAAAGCTGTCAGTGGCAATAGGAAAATTCTCAAGTAACTTCAGAGCAGAGGCAGAGACCTTGAAAACTGCAGCAGAGGTTCTAATAACAGAGGAAAGCTCCAACTGACAAGTTTTTTTCTTCAAAGATGTACTTTGAGTACTTGCAACGCTGAAGAGCCAGAATAATGCAGACCTGGATGGCCTAAGAGTAGTACTGCACAAACTATGTTAGAGATTCAAAAGAGTTGTGATACAATGGAACCCACCTCACAGCAACATCCCTGGCAATGAAGAAGCTGGCAGATTGGTAAAGGAATGTGGAAAGCTATCTCAGTCTGATACAAGCATAACTTTCAAAGAGGCAAAAGGTTTTATCAGAAGTAGATACAGGAACATGTGGGATGCAGAGTATCTGGGCCACCAAAAAATGATGCAATTACCAGCTCAGCAGAAGAGAACAAGTGGTGATTTTCAGACTCCACAAGGGCACAACATATTGGGATACCATCTATTCAACAAGCTAAAGATATGAACTATCAATGAGTGTAACTATTGCATAAATAAAATGACTGCTGAACACCTGCTTCAAAGATGCCCAAAAAGTGAGGAACAGAGAAAGCATATATGGCCAACATCAGTACCGTTCCTGCAAAAACTATGGAGATATAAATAGCTTCAAGCTTACCACTGCTTTCTTTGAAAATATTCAAGCAGACGTCTGAGAGTGCGTCGTAAAATACAATCTGTATGTACAACATGCTCACATATGTCTCGCCAAATTTTTCCCCAATTGTAAGATTTTACTCCTATGTTAACTAAATAAAACAGCCCGTGTGTTAGTGACTAACAGCTTCTACTATGCCAGTCGGGAATCCAATGTATGCTGTAGAAATGCTAGTTAATTATCTCGCTAGCAAAGCCAATAGATTTTATTACAGCGTGCTTGAAACTAACGTCACTGTTCAAGCCTAGCCTTCAAAGCAAGAGAGTACGAAGAACAAAAAAACGTGTAAAAGAATAAAGGAAGCATAAAAGTGAGAGAGAGAAAATGCTGCCCTTTGACAAGCGTTTGGTTCTGCTTGGTGTCACGCGCCAAGCTGACGATAGTGCTTGGCGAGATAGTAGCTTAGTTTCAAAAATACGATAGAAAAACCCCTTTTTCTGTAACGCAGATGCGAATGTATATTACCACAATGATCGGATGCGAGACAGCCAAAACACGTACACACGCGTATCTCTAGCATAAAAGTAGGGCTAAAGTAGCAGACACACAGCACTTTGACGCTTTTTGTGACGTATTACTACAAGCGTTGTCTCGTAATGAATGAGAACGGCAGTTTAAAGAAAAAAATTTCATTAACATGAGATTTTTTTTTTAATACACAGTGCTGAATGGGGCAGAAACGGAGTATAGCCTGGTGTCATTAGATCCTGTTTACAAATTTGAATAAGGCAGGATAGAAGATATTTTTTTGAAGCATTGTAGAAATAAAACGATACTAGGCATTAGAAATAAATACAAGAATAAAATATTGTAATGACGGTGCGATAGATAACAACAGGATCAATAAGTATGTATCAGAATTTAAAACTATTAACACATTAACTACCGAATTGAAAAACACACTGTGGCCGAATTAATTTTTTTTCCCATTTTCATCCTGTAGGTGTTTGCACAAATAAGCTGTAGTTTTCGTAATTGTTTACAGATTTTTATGAATTACACGTCATTTTAAAGATAAATGAATGTACCATTACAGTAAACACCGGTTGTAACTCTAATAGAGGTTGTTGCTATTTAACGGCCCTCCGATGGCCGAGGACTTGCAATATTTTCACAATTATAACTGCTTGCGCCCCATCTCTATCAAAATCACAATTTCAATCAATGTGCACACCGTTTTCACTCTTGTCCTCGTCGCTAGATCTATCAGGCAATTGTTGAAACACGTTTCTATCCTATTCAGCCATTAGACGAGATTTAAATGCATTTTTTGTAGTCTTATCACTAGTTGCCACAGTAAACAGTTTTACACGATTTGGTAACTAACCAAAAACGCTGAAAAATATGAACATAATATCAATTTTCCAGTGTTCTACAACAACCATGCTTTGGGAATTTGTTTTCCGTTGGCAACTTAAAATCTCGAACCAGATCAGAGAGTGTTTCAGTTCATTTTTCATTCGTTTTATTACTAAAATTAGATTGGCGCTCTGAGCGGCTTGCGGTCCAAATGTGATTATTTTGTGAGCCGCTGACAGCGGCTTGCGGTAGTTAATGTGTTAAGAAATAAAGAAGTTCGACAGAAGACAGATAGACGAACGGACTTGAAATCTTTCTCAGTTTGCCCGTAGTGGGGGTAGAGGGGAAGGAGTCCTAATTTTTAATATTTGAGTTCAGTTTTGAAAAAAAGAACGCTAGAAGCCAAACGGTCCCTGATTGGCTGTGGTGTAAAATACTAACGGTTGCATAAAACCAATTAGTAGTTAGTATTAGGTGCCACTTGTTATAAAGATTTTGATCACTAAAGTGTGTTAAAGACAAGAAGGAGTACATTCTTGTTTGCTATTCTGCACTAGCAGCGATCTGGACTGTTACCATATATCGCAATATTCAACTATTTAGTGATTATATTTCTCTGATGCGGGTTTTTTCTACGATTCAAAGTGAGCCCAGGTGATCAAATACCTGAACATAATTTCTGCCGTGAGGCCATATCTTATGAGTGCCTGCACATAACTATATTACAAGAAGCAGAAACGTGTCTTGGCAGTGGAGGCTGGCATTGTATTCTTCAGTCAGCCTGTTACCAGAAATCCCAGATAAGCAATCGTGTCTGGGGTATTTGATATCACAAACAATCCAACTCTCAATTTCCCAAAATATATTGTGTCAGACAGTGATGAATCTAAACGTTCGAATAACCTGTACCCTTTTCTAGGAGCAAGGAATACTTGACACTTTTCTAGCTTGACTCATATAAATAATTGTGGGAAAACACAGACTCAATTATATTTGTGAATTATTGCTGTAAATATTTATATTATCATTTTGAGTTGATTATTCCTGTGTCTAAAAGAATAACAAAGATACAGGAAAATAAATTGTAAAAAAATATGTTAAATTGAAAACTTAACCAGTGTTGCAAAGCTGACCTCACACCTGATAGAAGTTACTAATATTTTAATAACACCAAATCCCTACATAAATTGGGAATTGAGTACCCACATAGGTCACTAGGTCCCAGCATTTGTAAAATATAAAAGTAAAAATAACTTGAGTGGTTTGAGATATCATTGCCCTGTGTTTTGTGTTTAGTTGGTTAATTAGTTTAAGGTAGTGGATAGCATTTTATATTGTTAACAGTAAAATGGCTGATATGGCAAAATACAGATCTGCTGCTGTGCAGACTGCAAAGGAGATGAATTTAGATGGTCAAGCTCTGATTAAGTATGTGACATCAGAGTGTGACAAGTATATGGAAAGGGAAGATAAGAGATTAGCTGAGGAGAAGAGAATTATGTTAGAAGATGCTAGGGAGCTTAAGAAATTAGCGGCTAATAGGGAGGCTGAGATCAAGAGGCTGCAGTTGGAGGAGAAGAAACTTGAGGCTGAAAGAGTGAAAGAAGAAAGGAGACTTGAGGCTGAAAGAGAGAAAGAAGAAAAGAAGCTTGAGGCTGAGGCCAGGAAAGAAGAAAAGAGGATGGAGGCTGAGAAAGAAGAGAAACGGTTACAAAGGGAACATGAGTTGCGACTAAGGGAGTTGGAGTTACAAGGCCATGCTCCTGATAATGGCACTAGCCCCTCCACTTCTGACTCTGTTGCAAGCCAGGCAGCCTCCACATCAGCCATGGGGTTTCATTTGGACCCCTTTGTAGAAAAAGAGGATGATATTGAATCTTTCCTCTCTAGATTTGAGGCACTAGCTACCATGTGTGGGCTAGAAAAAGAAAGATGGAGTATGAAGGTATCTCAGGGGCTTAGGGGAACCTCTTATGAGGTATTTGCCAAACTGAGCAAAGATGATCAAGATGACTACAACATTCTTAAGCAAGCTCTGCTAGTTAGATATGAGAAGAATAGTGAAATTTACAGAAAGAAATTTAGGAATGCTAAACTGTTGACTGGAGAGACTTACCACTAGTTCTCTGCACATCTGGAGACTTACCTGGAGAAATGGACTACTCTGGGGAAAACCCAAGATTTAAAGGAAATGATTATGACTGAGCAGCTGAGAGAGTCCATGGCTCCAGACCTGAGAAAATTTCTCACGGAACAGGGTGCTGAGAGACTGGGGGAAATTCTTACTGTGGCTGAAAGATATCAGGCAGCCCAGTCTGAAATAACTGGCATGAAGAAGCCTATAGACCATAATACAGCTTCCCAAAACCCAAACCAATTTGATAATAGGGATCATAACCCAAGAACTAACCAAAACTATGATAGGAAAAGGTTTGACCACCGAGATAGAAACCCGCAATTCAGTGAAAGGAGACCCTACAAACCAGAAGGGAAATATTGTAAAATTTGTAGGATGAACAATCATAATACTATTGACTGTGGTAGGAAAGTTCCTCCATATCATGCGGCATGCATGATAACAGTGAACAAGGGGAGGAAGAAACTGACAGAGAATCATATCAATCTTCAACATCCCCCCACCTGTGAAGAAGTGATGTGTAATGGTGCCAGAGTCAGGTGCCTTTACGATTCTGGTTTAGAATATGACTCTGTTGTGAGTGCAACCCTGGTGCACCCTGACCAGTATACCACAGAGAAAGTGGAGATACAAGGGGCCGTAAAGGGAATAGCCACCATAACACTTCCCGTAGCCGAGATCAATGTAAAGACAAGGTACATGGAAGGAGTGATTAGAGCAGCCGTGTGTGATGACCCTAACTACCCGCTGGTGTTAGGAAGTAAGTATGTTTTTCTAGGAAGCCCGGTAAAACCTGTGGTAATGGCCACACTCCAGGTCAGGTCGACCCCTAGAAAGGAGGAAACACCACCACTAAACATTCATCCAAAGGAGATGAGAAAGGCCCAGGCAAAGGACAAATCATTAAAACCTTGCTTTGGCAAATTGCCAAACAGCCATGCACACCCTAAGAAAGGACAATTCTATATGAAGGAGGGACTGCTCTACAGGAAAGCTAGAGCAGGATCCAAAAGGGAAGGACAACTAGTGTTGCCCAGAAGTTATAGGGAACAAGTGATGGCACAAGCACATGTTGTACCAGACGGTGGACACCAGAAGATGGGTACCACACGCCAAAGGACATCTGTTGCATATTTCTGGCCAGGCGTAGCTGAAGATATTGAAAAATTTGTTGAGGCCTGTAACCAGTGGTGCAAGGTAAATTCCACAGGGTGGAAAACTAATAATCAGATACCCGCCAAGCATTCTGAAAAACATGAGCCAAAAATTCAAAAGGAAACTAAAATTAATAGGGTAGACACAGTGGATAGGAAAACCCCTTTTCACAAACAGGCTTCCCCTAAAATATTTACTTTAGCATCTCTGCGTATGGCACAAAGAGAACGCATAAACAAAGACCAGTCATCCCAGGCTCAGTTTGAAGCCGCTTTTCGTGAACTGGCCAACATTAGCATTGAAGATAATCCGCCCGATTTGAATTCAAAACAAAATGTTAACAGAATAAAAGTGGGGAGTGGACGAGTGAGCAATTGTAAAAATGCTCACAGCGCTTCACAATATGGCTATTAATTTAGCATTATAAGGGCACTGGTGACATTGGTAGTCACCCGACCCTACACCATCCAAGGGAAAGTATTATACGGACCCTAGATGGAGATCACCCACATATTATAACAATGCTAAAACGGGGTGAATTGATTTCTGGTGCAGAAAAATTCATTTCCCCATATATTATATTATTTCACCAATATTGTCGTTAGGCGGAGAATATAGTTGGTGAATATGGCCTCCATTTGAGTGGCGCATTATAGAATTATATATGGAAAATAGTAAAGGGTGTTTCCACATTCAGTCAAGCCGGCGCGCAGTCAAAGTGTTGGCTGTGAACATTTCGGAGGAACATAATGAATCCCTGAGTTGCCTCTTTGATTGAGGATATTCCTAATGTTTTATAAGGCTGATAATGAGATTACTGGATCCCCTACATAACTCTGCCATCACCATTTTATAGGTTATCCCCTCATAATTATTGCAAACTTGAGGGACATCTATTATCTCTGGATATGTCATAGGACAGACTCCGTGAGGAGGAATGGTAAAAAGTGATTTATATCAGCATAGGACAGACAGAAATATCTGCAGCTGAAATAGATTCTTGGATTGCAGAGGTCTGAGGCAGCTTTCTTGAGTTGTGCTTACTTTATATGACCCAACTGCAATAAATCCATGATCACTTTACGGCAGAGTAAAGCATAGTTGATCGTGGTTGTCATACAGATATTGAAAGTTGCATTACCATTGCAAGCTTTTCTAATGGGGGAGATTATGTCGTAAAATACAATCTGTATGTACAACACGCTCACATATGTCTCGCCAAATTTTTCCCCAATTGTAAGATTTTACTCCTATGTTAACTAAATAAAACAGCCCGTGTGTTAGTGACTAACAGCTTCTACTATGCCAGTCGGGAATCCAATGTATGCTGTAGAAATGCTAGTTAATTATCTCGCTAGCAAAGCCAATAGATTTTATTACCGCGTGCTTGAAACTAACGTCACAGTTCAAGCCTAGCCTTCAAAGCAAGAGAGTACGAAGAACAAAAAAACATGTAAAAGAATAAAGGAAGCATAAAAGTGAGAGAGAGAAAATGCTGCCCTTTGACAAGCGTTTGGTTCTGCTTGGTGTCACGCGCCAAGCTGACGATAGTGCTTGGCGAGATAGTAGCTTAGTTTAAAAAATACGATAGAAAAACCCCTTTTTCTGTAACGCAGATGCGAATGTATATTACCACAATGATCGGATGCGAGACAGCCAAAACACGTACACACGCGTATCTCTAGTGTAAAAGTAGGGCTAAAGTAGCAGACACACAGCACTTTGACGCTTTTTGTGACGTATTACTACAAGCGTTGTCTCGTAATGAATGAGAACGGCAGTTTAAAGAAAAGAAAAAAATTTCGATTAACGTGAGATTTTTTTTTGAATACACAGTGCTGAATGGGGCAGAAACGGAGTATAGCCTGGTGTCATTAGATCCTGTTTACAAATTTGAATAAGGCAGGATAGGAGATATTTTTTTGAAGCATTGTAGAAATAAAACGATACTAGGCATTAGAAATAAATACAAGAATAAAATATTGTAATGACGGTGCGATAGATAACAACAGGATCAATAAGTATGTATCAGAATTTAAAACTATTAACGCCCACGGCGACCGTTGCCTCAATTGGCTGTGTGTGGTGTACCCGGAAACGGGGCCTCCCAGTACTGAGGCACAGTTAAGTCCCCGATGTCACTTATCGGTGCAGAGTTGAGAGAGATGGCTGAGCATCACAATCCCCCCTGTGTTGCAGCATGATGAGAACCCAGCATTGCACACTGAGCTTGAGGGGATCACTTGGGCACCAGACTTAATACTGGCTCTTGACTGGATGGCGGCATGCAGGAGATTTCTACAATGGAGGGTTGGCAGGTGGTGGGTATCTGGAAGTGGCTCTGTGCAGGACGCGAGGATTCCTTGGGAGAGCCCAGAACCAGAGCACAGCATTGTGCAAGCTCTGCATAGCTGGAGAGCCCCCTGGATGACGGGGAATGCACAGTGTGCTACCCCACCTATCCCCAACTGCTAACTTAGAACCAGAAGTGGGGTCCTCTGTATGCGTGCCAAGCCAGGATAAAATGCCTGGGAAAGAGACTGGAGCTCAGAACTCCCTAACTCAAAGTTGCAGGATGGCAGAAAAGCCATGGGAAAGACAGGGCTATTTTGAAGATAACGCAACCATATTTTCACCATACGAGCTCGGATGCCGCCTCGGTAAACAAGGTCCGCGCAGAGCAGTGACACCCCCAGGCTGCTTGCGAATAGTCTACTACTGGGAACTTAAACAGATTAGGGATGAGCCCACTCTCCCGTTGAACAGGTGCTAAAGTCATAGATACTGGGCCAGAAGGCGCACCGGAAACCACAGTATCACACAACTCGCTTTTTTTTTTCTATGGAGAGTACACCGTCAAATAAATCTCGTACTGGTGCTCGCCCTGTGGAGCTCCACCAGGCAGGTGCAGTGCCGGGCTCTGAGCCTCGACAGAGCCCACCCTCAGCTACTGGAGGACCCTCTAGACCGTCTTGTGGAGTCAGCAGACGGCGGAGGAGAACTACTGACCAAAACAAAACAGAAAAAGAGAAACCCAGAGTGCCACTTGTCATGATGCACTGGAATGCAGAGGGAGTGAACAGCAAGCAGGCTGGATACAGCAAAAAGACAGAGCTGGAAAACATCTTGTATGAGAAGCAAGTCAGTGTTTGCTGTATCCAAGAGACTCACTTGAAAGCAGATCAAACCTTTAAAATAAGGGGATATCAATGCTTCAGATCCGACAGAAAAGATAGACGAAAAGGAGGAGTACTTACTCTTGTAAGGAATAACATTCCTTCACACGAAAGGAAAACTTTCATGGATGGAGCAGAATATCAGCTGTTGCAGATAAAGGTAGACAAGATGGAAATAGAACTCCTGAACTATTACTGTCCGAACAACAAACCCCTGAGTCTCAGCTTTATACAGGTACCAGCCACCAACTTTATAGCAGTTGGAGACTTTAATAGCCACTCCCAGAGCTGGGGCTATAACCATCTGGATCACAGAGGTGAAGAGGTTGAAACTTGGCAAGATGATCACTCCCTAATCCTAGTCAATAATGCCACAGATACTCCTACCTTCTACTCCAGAGGATGGCACACAACTTCAACACCAGATCTTGCCTTCTCCACACCAGATATAGCTGGATCTATTAGTAGAGAAGTAGGAGACCAACTAGGGGGAAGCGACCATCGCCCAATCTTTCTTACTGTCCAGAGTGCAACTCTCAGTACAGGCCCAGCCATTACAAGATGGAACTACAAAAAAGCCAACTGGGGTTTATTCAGGCATCAGGTGAACACGCTGCTGTCTACCCTCAAGGTACAGAACAGAGACATTAATGAAGTGGTAAAAGACTTCAACAGATGCATACTACAAGCTGCAAAAGAAACCATTCCCAAAGGATGCCGGCGTAACTACATACCATACTGGTCCAGCACACTCCAAGAACGTCAGGAAGCTATGGACAGGGCTAGAAAGGACGCAGAGTCTCAGCCTTCACTTGAAACTCACAACAAATGGAAAAAGGCTGTAGCAGAGTTTCAGAGAACAAAGCTAGAAGAAAAACGGAAAAGTTGGAGAACTAAAACGGCATCGCTGAACCTTGAGAAAGACGGCAGGAAACTTTGGAGATTAGTCAAGTCTCTAAATGAAGAGCGTTCCTCACCTAGGCAGACTATCACATTGGATGAAGGTGGTAAACTTTTCAGAGGAAAACAAGCTGCAGACTTGTTTGCTAGAAGATACAGTTCAGAAAGCAACTTACCCATTAACATAGATCATCAGAGAGAGATAAGAAAAGAAATACTGGCAACCATGGGACAGACAGATACTCCTGCCCCAATGAGGGAACCCATCACACTAGGAGAACTACAGAAGGCTATTTCCAAGCTTAAGTTTCAAAAGTCACCCGGCCCAGACAAAATCAGCAACGAAATGCTAGTAAATCTGAGCTCAGCAGCAAAGACAAAACTGCTTGAGATATTCAACCACAGCTGGTTGAAAGGAACGGTACCCCAAGTATGGAGAGAAGCCATCACAATACCCATACTAAAGAAAGGGAAATGTAAGACCGAGGCTGCAAGTTACCGGCCAATCAGTCTCACAAGCTGTGTTGGGAAGACTATGGAGCGAATAGTCAACCACAGATTGAAATGGTATTTAGAGTCTGAGCAGATCCTGGTGCCGGAACAAGCTGGATTTAGAGAATGCTACAGTATAGAAGACCAAGTTACTTACTTGTCTCAAGCAATAGAAGATGCCTTCCAGGAGAAGAAAAAGGTCCTAACGATCTGGGTCGACTTCAAGCAGGCCTTTGACAAGGTGTGGAAAGATGGCCTCATTGCAAAACTTAGGAGAAGTGGAATCCAAGGCAAAATGATGAAATTGATCCAGTCATACTTGCATAACAGGAGAACTAGAGTCACTCTTGACGGTCTGCAGAGCAGAAAAGTGTTGCTCCATCAGGGGGTACCTCAAGGAGGAGTAATTTCCCCAACACTCTTCCTTGTTTACATCAATGACCTGGTGAAAGATCTCCCTGCAGGAGTTAAAGCTGCCTTATATGCAGATGACCTAGTACTCTGGTGCGCTGATGAAAATGTCACCACAGCAAATTATAGAATGCAGCGGGCAGCAGACATGCTAGTGTCATGGGCAGAGAAATGGCTTATCACAATAAACACAGACAAAACCTCCACAACACTGTTCTCCCTCGACCTCAAGGACAAATCAGCTAACATACACCTAGGGACAACTGTGATCAAGGAAGAAAGCTACCCCACCTATCTTGGGGTGACATTTGACCAAAGGCTTACATGGAATAAGCATATTGAAAATGCAGAAGGAAAGGCCCGAAGACGACTAGGCATACTCAGAAAATTAGCAGGTACCAACTGGGGAGCAAATGAACGAAATCTAAAGAAGATTTATAATGGAGTAATAAGACCACACTTAGAGTTTAGCTCAGCAGCATGGTCATCAGCTGCTAACTCACATCTGCAGTCTTTGGACAAGGTGCAAAATCAAGCTCTCAGGCTCATTACAGGAGCCATGAAAACTACACCAATAACAGAGATGCAGAAGGTTGCTGGATTACAGACATTGTCCCATAGAAGAGACACAAAAACCATGATCCAGATGGAAAAGTACAACAGTATGCCAATGCACCCAATGAAGGCAAGACTAGATGATCTGGCATTGGGACGACTAAAGCGTAGCAGCTTTGTGCATCGGGGGAAAAGACTTATAAGACAGCATCAAGAAGACCTATCCATGAAGACAACACCACTGAAGCCCACCCTATACCCTGTACCATGGGAGCAGGCCAGCAGTGCCCTCCAAATTAATATATCAGTCAGTGGTCTCACAAGTGGATGTGAGTATAATGATCTGCAAAAACGAACTGCTACATTGAGTATGATCCAAGAAAGCTATCCCGATCAATCATGGATACATGCCTATACAGATGGATCAGCAACTAATGCTGTTAGGAATGGAGGTGCCGGTATCTTTATCTCATATCCTGACAACCACTATGAGACTAGGCACATTCCCACTGGTAAATTCTGTTCCAACTATACAGCTGAGGTTCAAGCTCTAGAGCAAGCTGCAAATATGATTTATAACACCAACTCTGACTGCCACCAGGTAGTCATCCTCACAGATGCACTGTCTGTCCTGCAAGGGTGCAAGGGTGGTAAACTCCCGCATCTGAGAAATGAACTAAACAAGGTAGCTGCCAAAAAGAGAACCATACTTCAGTGGGTACCATCTCATTGTGGTGTACCCGGAAATGAAAAGGCAGATAAACTTGCAAAAAAGGGAGGAGAATGTGAACAAGAAGATAATGAAGTCACATACTTTGAGAAAAAGAGAGCTATCCAGACTATCAGAAGAGAACAGAACCAACCCAAAGACGACTATCACACTCTCGACCTGCAGGGACAGATAACTATTTTTCGACTCAGGACAGGGCATAACAAACTGAATAAACACATGCACAAGCTATGATTGTCTGCTTCACCACTGTGCACATGTGGATTAAACTAACAAACTGCTGAGCATGTTCTACAGGACTGTCCTCTGTATGACCAGTTAAGAAAGATATACTGGCCCAATGACTCAACACTAAACTCAAAGCTATATGGAGTTAAAGAGGAACTTCAAACAACAGTCGAATTCATCATGAGAACTCGTCTGACGGTGTAATCATCAAAGATGCGATCGCAAGAAGAAGAAGAAAACTATTAAGAAATAAAGAAGTTGGACAGAAGACAGATAGACGAACGGACTTGAAATCTTTCTCAGTTTGCCCGTAGTGGGGGTAGAGGGGAAGGAGTCCTAATTTTGAATATTTGAGTTCAGTTTTGAAAAAAAGAACGCTAGAAGCCAAACGGTCCCTGATTGGCTGTGGTGTAAAATACTAACGGTTGCATAAAACCAATTAGTAGTTAGTATTAGGTGCCACTTGTTATAAAGATTTTGATCACTAAAGTGTGTTAAAGACTAGAAGGAGTACATTCTTGTTTGCTATTCTGCACTAGCAGCGATCTGGACTGTTACCATATATCGCAATATTCAACTATTTAGTGATTATATTTCTCTAATGCGGGTTTTTTCTATGATTCAAAGTGAGCCCAGGTGATCAAATACCTGACCATAAGTTCTGCCATGAGGCCATATCTACTGAGTGCCTGCACATAATTATATTACAAGAAGCAGAAACGTGTCTTGGCAGTGGAGGCTGGCATTGTATTCTTCAGTCAGCCTGTTACCAGAAATCCCAGATAAGCAATCGTGTCTGGGGTATTTGATATCACAAACAATCCAACTCTCAATTTCCCAAAATATATTGTGTCAGACAGTGATGAATCTAAACGTTCGAATAACCTGTACCCTTTTCTAGGAGCAAGGAATACTTGACACTTTTCTAGCTTGACTCATATAAATAATTGTGGGAAAACACAGACTCAATTATATTTGTGAATTATTGCTGTAAATATTTATATTATCATTTTGAGTTGATTATTCCTGTGTCTAAAAGAATAACAAAGATACAGGAAAATAAATTGTAAAAAAATATGTTAAATTGAAAACTTAACCAGTGACTTGTTTAATCATTGTTTATTATTAATAGGTGTCGTTGTTGTCCTGTTTCTACACTTCAACACATTGCATATACCCTAGACACTTGCTAGACAACATACACACACCATTACACTTCAGTAGGGGAAGATATATAATCGGGTGAGGTCGTTAGTGGAAGCAGACAGGTTCCCTGTAAACTTATCTGAAATTGATAAACCTCAGGGGCTTGCATAGCTGACCTCACACCTGATAGAAGTAAAAGTACTAATATTTATAGAATAACACCAAATCCACTACAGAGTGTATGAAGAAGAAGAAACATGTAATCTCATGGTTTCTAAAGATCCTTATTTCATGTTTTGGAAAGACCCTATTTCATGCTCTGTAAAGAATCAATCTCATGTTTTGTAAAGACCCTATCTCATGCCCTGTAAAGACTCAACCTCATGTTTTGTAAAGACCCTATCTCATGCCCTGTAAAGACTCAACCTCATGTTTTGTAAAGACCCTATCTCATGCCCTGTAAAGACTCAACCTCATGTTTTGTAAAGACCCTATCTCATGCCCTGTAAAGACTCAACCTCATGCCCTGTAAAGACTCAACCTCATGTTTTGTAAAGACCCTATCTCATGCCCTGTAAAGACTCGATCTCATGTTTTGGAAAGACACCAACTTGAAAAGGTTCAATACAAAATGAAAAAAAAAGCAGATCTTTCTGCCATCAGTGAGTCTAAACAACTGAACTTTTTTCTTCAGCGCTCCACCTTGTTACGTTCTCTGTCCAAGACAAAAGGCAATTCCATTTCTTTTTATTCTTGGTGGTCTCTCGCTAGTTCTTTTAGATTAATTTCTGTGTTGTCATTCATCTTTGTTCTATTTGAACACTCTCTTAGCTTGGCCGTGTGCCCTGAAATTTGCTCTACATACAACTTCATTGTCACTTTGTTGCTTCTGCCAACTCCATCTGTTCCAGCTTATGATGCTAACTAATGACTAACTTCCAACATAAATAATTAATAGAACAAACATAGATGATGATTCATTTTGCACCAGAGACAAAGATAATATTTTATAATGAAATTACAAGATTTGGGCATCCATAACACCTGCAGTTCCCAGGGACCTCTGAGGAGACAAAGAAATAATGGACCTCTGGCATGTCATAAGAGGTACCTGATAGGAGGTTGTGTATAGGGCTGGAAACATCATATGAAACAAATTACTACAGAAACAATTGCTGCAAGAGCACATAAAAACTTTGGTACAGGTTTCCTCAAGGGGGGGTCAACTGCAGTGGTAACTCCATGAGAAGCAAAATAGAAATAAATATATAAATTAAAGAATAAAATGGTATGGAATCAGTTTTACAAATTAACGGTATACAGGAAACACAGGACATTTCTGGTTTCACCCTTCATCAGCCACAGCTACAAACAGGTGACAAGGACTAGAATAGAGAAGTGCACAATATAGTTATCACAAAACAAAAACAGGGTAGCAGCGATGAATTTAGTTTAGTATATGTCAATAAATGAGGAGGCTGCTGTAAAAATGATGATGTCCAGATTTTATTAAAGAAATAATAAAGCCCTTCCCCATAATACATAAAGGATATGGTGCAGTTTATGAATACTTAAATTCACATCTACCTGTATTACACATACTGGTCATTTTATAATGAAGAAATATAGTTTTCCAAGTGTTTCTGATCACACATACAGCAGCGAAAGTGAAGTAATGATAATGGTTACAACTGCTCACCTCCCAGCTATAACCTGAACTGTAGGCAAATTCTTTTTTTGTTTCCTTTGTTCCTTTATATGGTCCAAATCTGGTACGAGCAGGGAAGTCCTTTAGAGCAAAAACACCTAGTCCAGCATTTGGTATCCTGGATTTATCGATGGTTAGTCCTTCTGGCAAAGTTCTTCTGCAGTACTCTTCATGACCACTTTGGTAAATTTCTGGTACCTGGAATGTGTCAATACAAGGAATAATGTTATAAATCTCATAAATATAACCAGAAAAAATTAATATATCAAATACATTTACGAGTGTCCTGAGTTACTGTAATTAATTAATTATAACCTCACTTATGAGCAACTTCTTCAATTACTTCCATCTGTTGTCCTCTGTGTTGTCTAAATCTGGTATATGTATATGCCTTAGAAGAATGTATCTCAAAGTCCAATCTGGCAACCATCTTCCACACTTATTCTCATAATTTGTGTCACTTCTCTGTATATTTTCAGATAAAATTGCTGTAACCTCTCATAAAGTGTTCTCATTTTGTCTTGCATTAGTTTAAGGTTATGAGACAGAAGAGCCAGGTCATCAGCAAAATCTAGATCATGAAGCCACTGTGTCAGAGCCCCAAATCAGAGTTCCATTTTAGTTGGTTGATGTTTTCATAATCCAGCCTACAGCCAGCAAGAAGACAAATGGTCACAAGAGGCATCCCTGCCATACTCCATATCTCAAAGGGCTCTGTATGTTGTCATTCATGAAGAATAATACGCTCACGCCATCATGCTTTCTCTTTCAGTTAATGAACTTTAAGGAAAACTCTTTAATGCCTCATCAGTTTCCAAAGTGGCTCTGTCCAGACTGCCAAATGCTTTTTTGTAGTCCACAAATCTGACGGAAAGTGGTGAGTTCAATTTCAAGTTCTGTTTAACAATCACTTACAGTGTGACAATCTGGTAGGTACCGGATATGTTTTGTCAAAAGCCTGCTTGTTCTTCTCTCAGTTATCTGTCTTTTGCCTCTTTCAGTCTCCGTTGGATTATCCTGTTTAATACTTCATTATTAACATCCAAAGTTCCAAAGGTTGTTATTGCCGGGAGTTGTAGTGAGGATAAGCTCTCACTGCAGATAAAATACTTCTATGGCACGCGCCTCAAACAGCCTCTGACAACCAAGTCCAGCTCCCGGCCTTCACGTGTGGCTCAATTTGAGCCCGGCGGAACTGTTTCCACTGACGGGAGAAGGGGCAAAGGCGAGCGACTGGCGCCTTAAAACCAGCAGCTTCGGGCAGATAGGGCTTGTGATCCTTGGTTGGTAGCTTATCTAAGAGAAGGAACTCTGAATTCAAACCACCGCTGCCTTGCGGGAATATCCATTTGTGGAATTGGCTTCGGGAGTAAACCCTGAGGATAAATCCGGAGTCGGAGTCCCTAAGGCAGTCTAATGTCGATTTGACATTATTCTGGCAACTCCTGCGACATGGCTGGTACCAAACTGTATCGGCTACTGCCGTTCCTTTGGATCTACCAGCTGTGTGGAGAGGGGGAACATGCTGCATGGGCAACAGCTTGATCTCCATATAACTGTGCCCAAGCTCGCGCCCTGGAGAGGACACTCCAGCTTCACCCTATAGGTGTCGGCAAAACACGGGAAGTAGCAGTTACCGGTTATAAGCATTTTGCCCAATTGGCGTAGGGCATGGCGCCAGGGGCTACTTCCGACAGTGGGAGAGGTTCTAGGATCTCACTGGACAGCTACCGCCCGCTTCAAGCTGGGCAGCCTCCAGTCAATAAGGTGTTGTCCCGCCACTGTCTGCTTTCCCCATTGGGTGCATGGGGATTAGGGTCAAACCCGAACTGTGGACAGAAAATTTTGCACCAAGCAATTATCGAAAAAATAGAAATAAGCAAACTCTCAGATTGGGATGCTGGAACGTCCGGACTATGTTGACTGGACTATCCGAAAACCTACAGGATGTAAACGATGTAAGGAAGACAGCCATAATTAATGATGAGCTTAAACGACTTCAGGTGGATATAGCTGCACTTCAGGAAATGCGCCTGGCGGGCTCTGGAACAGTGAGCGAGAAGGACTCCACATTTTATTGGCAAGGGAAAGATCTTAATAAAGCTAGAGAACATGGAGTAGGTTTTGCGGTCAAAAAATCGCTAACTAACATGGTTGAATCAAGCGAGAATGGATCAGAACGCCTGTTAACGCTCCGCCTGCAAACTAGCACAGGTCCCATCACCCTTGTCAGTGTGTATGCTCCTACTCTGTACTCTGCCTCAGAAGCTAAAGATGAGTTCTACGAGAATCTAGCAGCAGTAATCAAAAGCATACCTAGGCAAGAACAGCTTGTTCTCCTTGGTGACTTTAACGCTAGAGTGGGTGCCGATAATGTTTCATGGCCTTCATGTCTGGGCAGGTTTGGTATTGGCAAGATGAATGAAAATCGACAACGGCTCTTAGAGTTGTGCGTCCACCATGACCTCTGCGTGACCAACACCTACTTTCAGACAAAACCCCAGCATAAGGTGTCATGAAGACACCCACGATCCAAGCACTGGCACCAACTTGACCTGATTCTCGTCAGAAGGCCACTCCTCAGGTCTGTGCTCTCCACGCGCTCGTACCATAGTGCAGACTGTGACACAGATCACTCCTTGGTTTGCTGCAAAATCAGAGCACAACCAAGAAAACTCTATCGTGTCAGACATGAAGGGAAACCACGCATTGATACCAGCAAGATGTCAGACCCTTTCATGATCGCTCAGTTCACTGCGACCTTCAAGAAAGTGCTCAGTAGCCCTCAGCATGGTGATACTATTACAGAGAACTGGGAGCATCTACGGAACACCATTCAAAGTACTGCACTTGCCACCTTTGGTAAAAAAACAGCAAAGTCAAATGACTGGTTTGACGCTTCATCAGATGTGATGGCACCTGTTATTGAAGCTAAGCGCAGTGCTATGAATGAATACAAACGTTCACCGAGTGCCAGAACCCTACAGATCCTGAGGGCTACGAGAAGCAAAGTTCAACAAACTGCTCGACGCTGTGCAAATGACTATTGGCTCCAGCTCAGTGAGAGCATCCAGATCGCAGCGCAAACAGGCAACATTAGACAAATGTATGACGGTATAAAGAAAGCACTTGGCCCCCATAAAAGTAAGACGGCACCGCTAAAAACCATCAGCGGAGAGAAGCTAACCGATAAGGGTAAGCAGATGGAGAGGTGGGTCGAGCACTACTCTGAGCTTTACGCTAGAGACAATACCGTTACGCCTGCAGCCCTTGATGCTGTCAATAGTCTGCCAACTATGGAGGAGCTGGATGCCGAACCAACATTAGAGGAACTCAGTAAGGCCATTGATAGCTTGGCCTCTGGCAAAGCACCAGGCAGTGATGGGATTCCTCCTGATTTAATCAAATGCTGTAAGAGCACGCTATTACATCCCCTGCATAGGATGCTGTGCCAGTGCTGGGAAGAAACAACTATTCCTCAAGACATGCGAGATGCCAAGATTGTAACACTGTATAAAAATAAAGGAGACAGAAGTGATTGCAATAACTACAGAGGCATCTCTCTTCTTAGTATTGTTGGTAAGGTTTTTGCCAAAGTCATCTTAATGCGACTACACAAGTTAGCTGAGCGCATATATCCAGAGGCACAGTGTGGATTCTGAGCTGGCAGATCAACAACAGACATGATCTTCTCTCTCCACCAGCTTCAGGAAAAATCAAGAGAGCAGAAAAGACCATTATATATCGCCTTTATAGACCTCTTAAAAGCATTCGACCTGGTTAGTAGGGATGGACTCTTTAAAATCCTCCTGAAAATAGGCTGCCCTTCTAAAATGCTGGAAATGATAAAGTCATTCCATGACGACATGAAGGGAACAGTCCAATATGCTGGAAGCACGTCACAGCCCTTTGATATACGAAGTGGCGTTAAACAAGGCTGTGTTCTGGCTCCGACCCTCTTCGGAATCTTCTTTGCCTTACTCTTGAAACATGCATTCAGAGATGCAACTGAAGGAATATGCCTTCACACTAGGTCAGATGGCCGTCTGTTTAATCTTTCAAGGCTGAAGGCAAAAACAAAAATCAGAAAGGTCACTATAAGAGACTTGTTGTTCGCTGATGATGCTGCAGTCGTCACTCAAAGCCAACAGGAGCTTCAGAGCTTGATGAATCGCTTCACTAAAGCATGCAAGGACTTTGGCCTCACAATAAGTCTAAAGAAAACGAATGTGCTGAGTCAGGATGTGGGTGCTGCACCAGTTATCACTATCGATAACTATGAATTGGCAGTGGTGCACCACTTCACATACCTAGGGTCTACCATCAATGACAAACTCTCACTGGATACAGAAATCGACAGCCGCATTGGCAAAGCTGCAGCTACCTTTGCCCGCCTCACATCGTGTGTTTGGGGAAACTCTAAACTCACAATGAAGACCAAAGCTGCGGTATATAATGCCTGCGTCACCAGCACACTCCTATATGGCAGCGAGACCTGGACGACCTATGCTAAGCAAGAAAGAAGGCTCAATACCTTCCATTTGCGGTGTCTACGCCGCATCCTCGGCATCTCGTGGAAAGATAAAGTGACAAATGTCGAGGTGTTGTCACGTGCTGGCCTTCAAAGTATGTATACGCTGCTTAGACAGCGCAGACTTCGCTGGCTTGGCCATGTTCGCCGCATGGAAGATGGTCGCATCCCAAAAGATATCTTCTACGGACAATTAGCAGATGGCAAGAGAACAGTTGGGCGACCACAGCTGAGGTTCAAAGATGTGTGCAAGAGAGATATGAGGGCACTGGACATGGATCCAGCAACATGGGAGGATGAAGCTGCCGATCGCACTAAGTGGCGATGCTATTTACGGCACCACCTCAGATTGGGCGAAGAGAGGCTCACACAAGAAGCAGAGGTGAGGAGAAAACGTCGAAAGGAGCACCAGGAAAATAAGCAGCTGAGGGCTGCCACCTCAGGGGCGCATTCCCATAGTCAGTTATGACTGAAGGGGCTATTATTATTATTATTATTAACATCATTCCTTCATAATTTGTGCACTCTTGCAATTCTCTGTTCTTTGAAAATATGACTAAATATCCTTCCTTTCAATCTGCAGCTCGGGGACCCAAAGATGCAGCAATAGAGTATGCAGTCAGCGACCCATAGCTTGACTGCTTGCATCAGGGTCAGCGAACCAGAGCTGACCAAGACCCTACTCCACCTCCACGTGGTGGTCCTGGAAACAGGCTGCATCATTGCAGTCTGGCTGAGAGAGTAGGGATCAAAGAGGGAAGGCAAACCCGGTCCCAAAAAATGACGTGCTGAAGTCGGATGTGTCGGCCAAAAGGAGCAAATATCGCAGCTCTGGTGTAAACAGACACAACGCAACCAACGTCCTTTTCAGGACGAACGAGGGAGAAGAAGAAGAATCTGCAGCTCTTTCTTCCCTCACATATACTTTACCAAGTAATCTGTATATTGCATCTGTGTTAATGTCTGCTTTATGGCCTCTGCTGAATACTCCTGGGTCCAGCAGATTCTCCATCTCTTAGAAGGTTTATAGCTTTCTTTATTTTTCCTTATTTGATTCTTCTCAGTTAGCTTACAACTCCTGCGCTGGTGGGATGGATGTCTGATCTATTTATAAGTTCCTTGAAATTTCTGCCCAGATTTTTCTTCATGTGCTCTTTTGTGCTGTTAAAAAAATTGTTGTTCTTCATAAGGCCATTTCATTCATTAACTTCTCGTATTGTTCCCTATGGAGCCATCATTGCAGCTTGACCTCAGCAGGAAGCTAGGATGACCTGTCCTCTTACTCCATTATCTTATACCTCTTGCTCTATAAATTGTAAAGACAGACTAAACAAACAAAACAACGAAGCCCTAGAAGATTTACTGAAATATCCTCTTGGGATTTTTCAAACATTCATCATTCAGAGGTCACGAGGTTATCTTTGTGTGTCTATTATCAAGTTTCCTCTGTGATAACTTGACCAGACAGCTCTCTGGGAAGTTGTAACCTTGGTTTCGTTTGGTTTTGGGGACTATCTTCATTGCACGTGGACAACTCTATCAGTGCTCCAATATCCTCCCTTAGATCACACAAGGAGGATTTCAGCACAGTGCACAAACTGCGTAGCACAGATGAGAATCCCAATGTGTGTATATAGGAATCACACATTCTATAAACATTTTTGTGGTGGGTAGGTTTATAATTTTTAAATTTAGCCAGGGCAGAGGCGTTATAGGCCTACTCTTTACGATTTCCAACTGCCGTAGGATTTTTAACGTGCGCAACTTGCACACGGGACCTCCTATTTTTTCACCCTTGTCCGAGAAGGCTAGGCATCCGATCTCACTACCCAGGAGACCAGGGGGGAGTATGACATCATTAGGACTACTAATTCTGAAAAAATAAAATTTCCTTCAATTGTATTCCCTCAAACTGGGAATCGAACCCGGCACCTCTAGAATTTGAGGTGGACGCCATACCTCTTAGCCACTCCAACCCCCATTAAAGTTGTAGCTTTAAGAATACATTACCTCGGCATCATCAACACAGAGAAGAGCACCATGCACAGTGCAGTCTCCATCATATTCCCGGTTACACTCCTCACAATCTGGAAAAGTGGATAAGCTGTCATTACTAATAAGAGGCTACTAAACAGAATATAAAAAAGACTCAGATGCACACCCACACAAAAAAAAAAATAAACATGAAAGATACAATATGAAGAGCAGCATGTCAAAAACAGAAGTAATGAAACTCTGCAGAAATCCAAGCCCACTCAACACCCATGTAAAGAATACTTTGGCTAATCAAGTCAGAGGGGTTTAGGAAGCATGTTCACAAAGGATGGTACAATATATAGAGAAATTAAGTAAATGAATTCTCAGCTGCTGCATAGAACCATCCAGAAAGCAATGGCAAACTACTGGATGTACAATGCCAAGAAATCCATAATGGCTAATCTGAATACTACGCAAAGATCTGGTGGTGAGTCCTCCAGGCCAGGCAGATCATATTTAACTGGGGAAGAGATCGTTGGCAGCGTCAGTACAGGTAATCGTGATGACGGCCAACAGCCTGACTGAGTTACCACAGAAAACCATGTCATCGGTATTAGAAAAATAATCAAAATAGGAACATGGAACATCAGAAGCTTATACCGAGGAAAACAGTACATAGTGAAGAATGAGATGGAAAGACTGAACATCGATATCTTGGGCATCTCAGAGCACAGATGGTCGGGCCAGGGACACTTTTCAATTCCATCAGGAGGAACGTTCATATACTCAGGCAAAGAGAGAGGAGGTCAGAGTGGCATTGGCTTCTACCTGTCTAAAAGGACAGCTGCCTCCCTATTAGGATATAACCCCATAAATGACCGCATTGTCACAATCAGACTGAAAGGAAAAAGAAAGAACATCACAATTATACAAACATATGCACCAACAGCAGCTGCTGAAGAACATGAAATTGAAGATTTTTACAGTGAACTGCAACATGCATTAGAGAAAGCAAATAAGCAAGATATTAGGATAATAAAGGGAGATTTTAATGCCAAAGTTGGAAACGAAAGATTAGAACATGAAAAAAGAGTGAAAATAAGTGATGGATTGGGTCAGAGAAATGAGAGAGGAGAACGCTTGACAACATTCTGCCTAGAAAACAACCTAGTCATCACAAATACTCTTTTCATGCAACACTCTAGAAGACTATATACATGGACGTCACCGGACGGAAAAAGCAAGAACCAAATAGATTACATCTTAATACAACAAAGGTGGCGATCATGTATCTCATCCATCAAGACGCTCCCAGGAGCAGACTGTGACTCCGACCATGAACTTCTTGCTGCAAACTTCAAGATCAAATTGAAAAAAGTTGTTACAAGCGACAAAGTAATACGTTATGACACAAGCGCCATACCAGAAGAGTACAGTGTCAATATTCAGAACAAATTTGACGTTCTTATGGTAGTACAGGAGGAAATGACACCAGATGAACTTGCCAATAACATCAGAGATGTTTATATTACAAATGCACAGAGGTTAATTCCTAAAAGAAGTATAAAGAGACGAGAATACATCTCAGACGAAACACTGAAGTTGGTGGTAGAGAGAAGAAAAATGAAGTCCAAAAAAGATACAGAAAATCAGGAGTTGTACAAGGAATACACAAAGCAGATTAAAAAACGAGTCAGACAAGACAAACAACAATACATAAATGACACCTGCAGGAAAATAGAGGAAATGCGCGAACAGGGATTGAGTAAGAATATGTTTTCTGAAGTAAGAACATTGAAGAACAGCAACTTTAAATCATCACCTCGAGCAATAAACGACAAGAAAGGCAACACTCTAACAGAACGTAAAGATATTCTGAACAGATGGAAGGAGTACTGTCAAGAAATGTATACGGAAATAAACAAAGCGGCAGATAACAATGTCATGAATGAAGCGGAACATGAACCAGAACCTAGCATAGAGGAAGCCCGGAACGCAATCAAACACTTGAAAAATGGAAAATCTCCTGGTTGTGATGAAATAACAGCTGAAATGATACAGGCAGGAGGAGAAGGCAGCGCTCGTATATACCATGCATTATGCTGCAAGATCTGGCAAAGCGGAATTTGGCCCAAGGAATGGAAAAGATCAGTTTACATACCCTTGCCAAAAAAGGGCAACCTGAAACTGCACAAACTATAGAACTATAGCTCTTATAAGCCATGCCAGCAAAATACTATTACAAATCATAATGAAAAGGATGCAACAAAAGCTAGAAACAGAAATAAACGAAGTACAGGCGGGTTTTTGACCAGGTAGAGGCACTAGTGATCATATATTCAACATGAGGATCATCATAGAAAAGTGTAGAGAATTCAACGTTGACCTACATACTTGTTTCATTGATTACACCAAAGCTTTCAACTGTGTACAACATCTGCAGTTATGGGCTATAATGGAAAATATGGGATTTCCAAACCATCTTAACTCATTGCACTGCTGTACCAAGAACAACAGGCAGCCGTAAGAATAGAGGGGGAAACATCAGAATGGTTTGAAGTACAGAAAGGAGTAAGACAAGGCTATACCTTTCCCCTTTACCTGTTTAACATTTATGCCGAGAATATCATGAGAAACATAAGAGATGACCAAGAACACACAGAGTTTGACTCATTTAACATTGGCGGGTACCAGATCCCGGAAATCAGATATGCTGACGACACAGTCCTCCTATCGACCAACCCAGAAGGACTTGAACAATTAATTCTGTCCACCAAAAAAAACAGCGAGGCCCAGAATCTATACCTAAAACACCAAGAAGACCAAAGTATTGACAACATGACAAAGTAAAGACGTAGATTTAACATAAGATGGGAAATAAATTACAATGATAAAAGCAAAATTGTTCTCTCAACAAGTTTAACATTGAAATATAAAACTCAAAACATAGAGAACTGATTTTTAAAAATCAGAACAGTTAAAAAAGCCAATGAAGCTGTCAGTCAGGCCTTCATTTGGGAGGGGGAAAAAATGAAAATAGAAACCAGGTAATAAGGGAGTAAATCAATTAAGTGTACAGGAATCTAACTTGGCAATAAATGACAACAAAAAATCATAAATAATGGAACATATTACTTACAAGTAATACATAAGTAATACGTTCCATTATTTATGATTGTTTTTGGTCAGAATAATTGATTCTGTAATGTTGCTCTTGCATCTACCAAAACAAAAATTGAATTTTTTCTGTGAAGGTTTGCCATATAAAAATTGGAGCAAGGGATAAATATAACCTGTAATCAAAAGGATAAATTGCTGTGTCTACGCCACATCCTTGGCATTTCGTGGGAAGATAAAGTGACAAATGTCAAGGTGTTGTCATGTGCTGGCCTTCAAAGCATGTATACACTGCTTAGATAGCGCAGACTATGCTGGCTTGGCCATGTCCGCCACATGGAAGATAGTCGCATTCCAAAAGATATCTTCTACGGGCAACTGGCAGATGGCAAAAGAACAGTTGGGCGACCGCAGCTGAGATTCAAAGATGTGTGCAAGAGAGACATGAGGGCACTGGACATAAATCCAGAAACCTGGGAGGATGAAGCTGCTGATTGCACGAAGCGGCGATGCAATCTGAGGCGCCACCTCAGATTGGGTGAAAAGAAGCTCACACAACAAGCAGACGAAAGGAGAAAACGTCGAAAGAAACACCAGAAAAATAAACAGCTGAGGGCTGTCACATTAGGGATGCATTCTCATAGTCAGTTATGACTGAAGGGGCTATTATTGCTGACTGACAATTACAAATGTACACTAGTCAACAACCAAAATGTACCAGAAATGAAAATAGCTGATCTTAACTAATTTTGGTGTGCTGAAAACGAAAATGACATTAAAAAATGTTGATTGGCTCTAGTTTTCAAGATATATGCTACTAGTTTATCTAATTATGGTCAATTTATATATATGACGCAACTGTTGTGGGCGATTGCATAATTTTTTCTAATGACCAATAAAAATGTAACTAGAAGTTGATGATGTAATCCTACCTATGATTACATCACCTTTGTGTATAAATATCTTATCTCTGATAAAATTTTGCCATTAGTTAGTGCATTTGTCCTTATCAAAAGTATCGTAGTTAGAAATGCCTAGGACATGTGTGAACAGTGCTAATAATTTCTGTTATATATGTGGTGAGGTGACATTTCTATCACAAAAACGAAATATAACTAAAGTGATTAAGAAGGCGTACAGTTTGTATTTTGGCTGCAGAATAGGAGATCAAGATAAGAGCTGGGCGCCACACATATGCTGCAATACATGTGCAGCACATCTTATACTGTGGTTGACTGGCAAAAGGCAAGCTATGCCTTTTGCAGTCCCAATGATTTGGAGAGAGCCCACTGATCATCTCAACAACTGTTACTTTTGCATGGTCCCTCCAATTGAGAAAGGCATATCAAAGAAGAAAAAATGGACTCTGGAATATCCAAACATCCCCTCTGCAATACGTCCGGTACCACATGGCGATGACCTACCAGTTCCCAAAGTGCCAGAATCATTTTCAGCTGCTTCCACTGATGAAGAAGAGGACATTGGTGGTCCTGAACTATCAACCTCAAGCGACCCAGATTTTGAGCAAACTACATCCACTAAACCACACTTAATAACCCAAGGTGAACTGAATGATCTTGTAAGAGATCTGAATTTATCGAAGAACAAGGCGCAGCTTTTGGGTTCCAGATTGCAACGGTGGAATCTCCTTGCAGATGTTACAATTTCTGTGTATATAACCGCCAGAAGCCACTTATTACATTCTTTTTCAAAGAGGGTGACCTTTCTGCGTGCCACAACATTTCTGGTTTAATGGCAGCCCTCAAAATCAATTACATACCGGAAGAGTGGAGGCTTTTCATTGATTCATCCAAGACGAGTCTTAAAGCTGTTTTGTTGAATAATGGTAATGTGTTACCGTCAATTCCAGCTGGTCACGCAGTTCATATGAAAGAAACTTATGAAAACATTAAGCAGCTTTTGAAGTGTATAAACTACGATCATCATCATTGGTCACTTTACTGTGACTTAAAAGTAGTCGCTCTTTTGCTTGGACTACAGGGTGGATACACCAAGTACTGTTGCTTTCTCTGTGTGTGGGATAGCCGTGCACGAAGTGACCATTACATCAGAAGACATTGGCCATTCAGGCAGTCATTGCAGCCTGGCAGTAAGAACGTTGAGAACCCAGCACTTGTCGACACCAGCAAGATTTTGTTGCCACCCTTGCACATTGAGCTGGGTCTCATGAAAAACTTTGTCAAGGCAATGGAGAAAACAGATGAGGCTTTCAAATACCTCATCAGAAAATTTCCAAGACTGAGTGAAGCTAAAATAAGAGAGGGAGTATTTGTTGGTCCGCAAATTCGAAAACTTCTGTATGATGACGAGTTTCTTTGCGTGTTGCATGGCAAGGAAAAAGCAGCATGGCTAGCATTTAAGTCAGTGGTGGACAATTTTCTTGGAAACAACAGATCTAATAATTACAATGAAATTGTAGAAAATCTCCTTCTGAAGTATAAGAGTCTTGGCTGCAACATGTCTTTGAAAATTCATTTTCTGGATTCTCATCTGGATTTCTTTACGTCAAACTGTGGAGCGGTCAGTGATGAGCATGGTGAACAATTTCACCAGGACATTGCTGCTATGGAGACAAGGTATCAAGGCAATTGGAGCCCTTCAATGCTTGCTGATTACTGTTGGACTGTGACAAGAGACACCTCATCGATTGACTACAAGAAGCAAGCAAAGAGAGCTCGAACAGCGACTGAATAATGATGAAATGGGTTCAAATGTGCCTTTTTAAAACATGATATGTAAACTTTAAATAATGTTTTTATTTTTTCTATCATTTTATGTTGAAATATCAATTAATTGAGTATGTAACCACAATTTTTATAATGCTAAAGTAGAAAGACTAGCTGTTCACCCCAGAGAATTAAACAAGCATACATTATTTGTATTACTGTAATGTAAATTCATCATTTTTTTAAAAACCAGAGCCAATTGGTGAATTTCATTTTGATATATGAAATCAGCATGTCAAAATCAATAAGAAATGGTATATTTAATTTCTGGTACAAATAACTTTTGAAAATTTGTTGACTAGTGTAATGAGTACCTATTGGCTGTCTTGCTCCTGGGCTGGTTCCATTCTAGTCCTCGGTCCTTCAACGATTGTCTAATGTTGTCCTCCCAGTGGACTCTGGGTCATCCTGGAGGTCTGGATCCCTAGCTCTCAGTTTCCCATGCTTGTCGTGGTAGCCGATCTTCTCCCATTCTGCAGACATGGCCAAACCCTCTTAGTTGGGACTGTTCTACTTGGGTATGCAGGGGGTGGGATTTTAGGCCTTGACATATCGTCTGGTTGCTGACCATGTCTTTTCTTGTTACTTCAACCACCTTCCTCAGATACCTCATTTCTGAGGTTTGGATCTGGCTTTTGTGGGTTGTAGTCATTGCCCATGACTCGCATCCATACGTTAAAACTGGGACAGAACTTGTTCTCCCAGCTTAATCTGATGCCTTCTTTCTTCTCATGATATCACCATGGTTTTTGTTTTAGAGCTGCTCTGACCATCCCTCTCTTCTCCAGCTCTTCCTTCTAGACTTGCAGGTTGGATTGGAGATGTGCCTCTGATTTAGCAATCAGGGCAACATCATCAGCAAATGCCAGCTCTGAAATACAGACCTGTCTCATCTTCCAGTACCCCACTGAATACATTCTTGTTCTCTCCTTACATGCCTTGTTGACATCGTCCATGAGGAGTATGAGAAGATAAGGTGACAGGATTGTAGCGAAAGGTTTTTAAAGTGTTTAGTGGTAGTAGTATAACAGAAATAGTCTTCTGTCTAGAAAGTGTGAATTCCCAGTGCTGGAGAGGAACACTGGTATCACTGGATAGTCACGGCTGTGAAGGTCTCTGCATCAGATAGAATTTTTAAAAAAGACAGTCTACGGTATCACTTCCGCCAAGTAACTATCAGTGATAATTTTAACAATTCAATAAAACTGAACTTCAACAATATAAAATTGATAAGACTGCTGAGTAAAATTATGAATTATTTATTATTTACAACTATCTTTGTGCTGAATTATGAATGTTGCAAAATGAAACTCAATGAAGGAATATATTACAAAATTTTGATGATGGTGAATTTATAATCTAATTAACTCATTCCACCCTGGAGGTCTGGCACATTTTTGTTCCCCAACCCTAACCAACGTAACTCTTTTTACCAAATGACATGTAATCTTTAAACGCATATTTGAGCATGCAAATATTCACCAATTTCAATGACATAAAAATGTTAGAAAGACAAATGAACGAACTTTCAAGAAATTTATACATTTATATGACTTTAGTGGTAATTTATTCTTTAGAAAAATAGAAAAAACTGATCTCCAGTAGGAGTCTCGCACACCTTTAGTTTCCTGCTGCTGCTCAGCATATTTGTTTGTCTGTTCCACAAATAGTTTGACTATTGTAACTGGAAAGAAGAGGCTAAAATAGTCAAATGGTGAGCTATTTGGGTCCTGATTATGAAGGGCGACTTGTGTTTCAGTGAATGCACCCATTTTGTCACTGACAGTGACAGTGTTCAGCGTGTCAGACCACTCACAAGTCTGCTTATGTTTCACAATGCTGTCACTAGTTTCACTAAATAAATCCACTGCATCATCATCGAAGTCAATATCGGACGCGTCCTCTTGGTTGCTATCGTCATTATCAATCAATGACTGAAGAAATTGAAAGGCCATTCTGCCGTGGACTGTTGATAATAAAGGCCTCAACGCACTGGTCTGACTTCAAATGGCTATATAATCAGAATGAAACCACATAAAAACATCCAGTTTTCAACGTATCTGAAGTGAAACTCTCTAGTTTTTTCTAATTCTCACCGGATATTGCTCGATACGAGAGTTCCGTTGCTAGACGCTTATTAAAAGGGCCGGTCGCGTTTGTCGCTTTATGTCGCATCAGTATGGAATGAGTAATGGCGCTTTTAATCGCAACAGGGTGGAATCAGTTAATTAACTAGGAATGTTCCTTCTTGGATCTACCAAGTATTTGAAACAATGTTAGTTAACTGTTCTGGTTTCACTCGTCTCTTGGCTATGCTAAGCTCGCTAGTTATCATCATTAACACAATCTTTTGACTGGTCACTCAGGATGCATGAATTGGATACACGGAGTACTTAACTCGTCAGTTCTATTACACAGCAATTCAGAATAGGTCTTGCTCTAGCCCACCAACTACTGCTGGGGAATAGGCTGTGATCTTGATACCACTAGTAGAGGCTACTGTGTAGTTTTAAGGTAGCTCCTATGGTTCTGGATCTTCGACCTCTGACTTTTGATGACACATATGAACCTTAGGACATGTGTCTATCTTTGGTAATAAAGTTCACAAGTCTATTGTGCATGAGATGATAGTGTTGTCAGATGTATGCATGTATATGAATGATACATGGCTGAGTTATGATTTGCGATGGCGAGACAAGATAGGTATCTAGCTGCAAAACATTTTCTAAAATAAGATAATATAAGAATATAATACAGTTTACACATCACTTATTTACACTTATGGTATGATGTCTTAGTCACCCTTACTTCCTCTGCCTGACAAGTCAGCTCTGAAAAGTGCTGTAACTTTATAGCAGGGTGTATAAATCCTGATAAGGACTGTTTGTTGATCCTGATAAGGACGGTTGACAGTACTCTGCTGAGTCACTGTGTGGTTATATTATCAGGTTCCATCTTCAACAATCATACCAACTAACACAAATATTATGTATGATGCTTTCATACTTTTCGGTGTTGTCTGGAGCATTATCAGTGATAACTGTGTCCTGGGTTGACAGCCGTGCAGTAATTCTGCAGGTCTTCTTCTTTGATCCTTAGCCGCCGACCGTCAAAGCAGTCAGTGATCATCACGCCAGGTGGCGTCTTGTAGGGCAACAACAAATCGATTCCACTTAGCTCGGTCGGTGGCCATCCCCCGTACAGCGCCCCAACTCTGGTTCATTCATTGCTTCTCAGCCTCCACAGTCCTCTGCCAAGTGGTCTCCGTTTGGCCTCTCTTTCGTTTTCCCCCAGGGGTCCATAGCACAGCTGTTCCTGCTATGGCATCGGGGCTCCCCCCGAGGACATGGCCAACCCAGCCCCTGCCAGCTATGATGGTGTGCATGTCCTCTTGCTTGCTCCGAATAAGCAGACCTTGGTTGGTGATGGCATTCGGCCAAAAGATTCAGTGAATTTTTCCTAGGCATGTTGTGTGAAAAGATGACAATTTCGACATTTCCTTCTCTGTAACTCTCCAGCATTCCCCACCATAGAGAAGGACAGAAAGCACACAGCTCTGATATAATCTTAAGTTTGTCCTTGTGCTGTACTGAGAGGACTTCCAGATGTTGTTTAGACTAAAAAAGGCTGTTCTTGCTTTGTTCATTCTGTTGTTGATGTCTTTGCTTGCTCCGCCGTCTGGTGTTACTATGCATCCTAGGTATGTGAAGGTGTCTGTCTGTTCCAGTTGCTGATTCCTTACTGATATAGGCTCAGGGTTGCTCACATTGAGCGTCATGACCTCTGACTTCTTTAGATTGATGTTCAAGCCCACCTGCTGGCTATACTTACTAAGTCTATCTGCTTTTCCTGGATGTGATGATGTGAATGTGCTAGTAATGCAATGTCATCTGCATATTCCAGATCTTCTAATGTCGAAAATGTAGTCCATCTTATTCCTCTTGGACTGCCCTCTGTTGTCTGGCGCACCACCCAGTCTATGACTGTTAAAAATAGAGTGGTTGACAAGGGTGTAAAGTTTCTTTTCTTCTTTCCACTCTGTAAAGTGTCAGTCGGTATGCTCTGTAAGGAAGAGTGGTGTGTTGTTGAGATCAGGCATGCTCCAGTCTACCCAGCTGTAAATGGGTAACTCACCCTAGTCCTGAGTTAGGGAAGGCAAAGGCTCCAGGGGAAGCAGGCCCTAAACTTGGTCACTCCAACCGACGCAGGATGGTGTATGTATGAAGTAGAAGTGTAGAGTGTGATTACCGCGAATGGTGTACTGTTCGTGTGCTGACCAATATAACCACTCATACACATGTGTCTACAAGGCACCAATGCAGACTGCTGGAATCTTTGTTTACTCAATTTATTCGGACGTACACACTGGGACATACGAGTACATCATGGTATGTTGACATATCAATTTGTAGGTATACATAGCAGATCTGAAGTCATGACACATTCAGAAATAATGGGCAGTACATCAAAAGTTCAATTGTCATGATACATTATGGCCGCATCCCCCTATCTGACTAAACGCGTCAGTGAAGGCAGATCGGTAAATAACTAAAGTTACTTGACGTCCATAGTTTGTAGCATATATTATGAAACCACGAAAGAGGGGGTTTCTAGCAAGATTGAGATCTCCCTGTCACTGTCCGATAATAGGATAAATAATCTGTTCTCTTGGCAGTGATCAAAACATATGATGACTGAAATCTAACATGGCCGCCTCCCTGAGTTGTCGTTCACTCATTCATAGGAAGGTGAATATAAGCCAGAGTTAATTTATAATGGGTATATAAATGATTTCATAAATGTTTCCATACAGCTCTACGGTGATCAGGTTAATTCACGTAGCCATAACCGCTGTAGGAAAGTCTGTCATCTTTGTCGATACAAAACACGACCCTAGCGATACGAAGCACAATGTTCCATCTAGGTCGAATCGACATGAGATCATCAAAACAGGGTCTGGCAATACATGGAGTCCGAATTATACATTGTACCGTACCTTAGGAGAGTCTCTAACATAAACTATAGTAGAGATACCATCTCCTTTAGAAGAAAACCACTTCATGAATCATATTTCCTTAAGAATCTACCAGCCCTTTGAAAAGTGCGTACCCGCCATTATCACGGTACATCAGAACTCATCACAACTTGTCAAGACAACTCATACTTCCGCTAGACCGGAATAACAAGAATCTAGTCCCTCCTACCCATCCAAAATATATAATATAGGACTGATTCTACTTGTACTAATAATATGTAATACATATGAATTCAGGCCATAAACACAATAAGCAAATTAATATATTTTCTGGCCCTAAAAAATAAGTACAAACGTAAGCGCAATATCCTTGCACCGGATCAATATCCAGAACGATTACTCCTATAATCAAAAGTGTGAATCAAACATGGATTCTCTCGCTTTTACCATAGACAGCATTTTCATACACAAATGAATGAATGTCTATATTTTTCCCATATTAAATAGCCATATCGATTTTTGTAATATGTGCGTCAAAATATGCACGCAACAAAGGGGCATCCCAATTCTGCAGGTGATTTGCCTAAAACTACGTTTGGTGTTGTCCTGTACGCGAAAAGCAATTCATCTAGCGCACGGTATCAAGTAGGCCCAGTGGAAAGAAGGTATCTAAGTTCCACAGTGGAGATGCTGTGTTCGTCAAGAATTTTTCGTCAAAGGGTAATCCATGGTTGCACGGACAAGTCTTACGCACACTGGGAAACATCACGTACCTTGTTCGCGTGGACAGTCACCAGACTGTAAGACGATATCAAAATCAGACCTCGTCGCCAAAATTTTATGTTATTTTATATGATGAACTAGAACTAGAACGGTATCAAAGTAATAATGCACTTTATTTACACATCAACTGGTTTCTGCTATATACATGTCGCTTGACTGACTGGAACCCGCGTTCAGATGGGTGAAGTCCGATTACTGACGCTATGCTTTGCGCATGTTCTGTCAACATCTGGGTGTCTCTAAAACTATTGGAACGGAATCGTTCTGTATGAAAACACAACACAAACAATGTCCTTCCAAAAACTACTCCTGTTATATGCGCAGCCTTACATTTTTCACGGAAAATAATGGTAGATTCCTACTGAGGTCTATTTTGTAGCATGCTGGAACTGTACCGGCCGGTGATGGCAGGAATCACAGCGCACGTCTAATAATAAACCCAAGATCAAAATGAAGCGAGAGAGTGAGGATTAGCACCCTTTAGTATCACTGAACAGGTAATTCAGTAGGTCAGTGTTAGAATCTGTGCTGTGTTACTGATATTTAAGGAATTAATAATAATTAGGGTAATTTATCACTTAACTTTCACATTAAAAGAAAACTGTGTCAAATATGTTAAGTTTTTACCTCGAGGTATATTCGAAATCTTTTATTTTTCATGAAGAACACCTTCAAAACTTTAGGGTCGTATTATGAGCGAGGCTGTACTGTATTCGGGCCAATACAGTAATAAGCATTATTTATTATCCATTGATACATTGTAACTGTCAGTCAGAAAAATATCCATTTCTTTACAAGTTATATTAATTCCTTGCTCGAAATTTTTACTGTAGCTCAGCATGGTAAATTTTACTATACAAGTACAACTTACGGAAGAAATCATCATCATCAGGAACAACTATAGTCATGCACCTGACATTTCTCTGCCTTCTGGTTGGATACACATGAACTTGCTCCACCTCACAACTTGTTTCTCTTTGTTTCTTTCTCTGTTTGTCATATTAAAATAAAAGAAAGAAAATTACTTTTTTTATCAATACTGCTATGTATTTGTTTTCCTACAATGGGAAGGAAATTTCATCAACATGAAGCAATATTCAGCATTTCAACGAAGCCAGTTTTATAGGCTGTCATCAAAAAACAATGAATCACTGTTTTAGTGTAACTTAACTGATTCCGTACGCAAGATCTTTTAAAAGACTCAATGGCCGACCGCTGTGACCACAAGATCTTTTAAAAGACGCCGATTTATTTCATTGTTTCTTTCTATTCTGATATTTTATACTGCCCGGAATTTATCTCGAACGGAAGTAAACGCAAAACTGGGCAAATTTCAACAAGCTTCAACGTTTTTTATTTGCGTTTGAAGGGATTTTTTCACATTTATCTTCATCTTTAATCGTGTTTTGTCGTATCGCCATAATGGCCGAAAAACACACAGGATATGTTACTAATATGTGAACAGTGAACAAACTGTGTGATCAACCATAACTTTCTTACTTTTTCTGTGTTTCTAAATGGATTACCTGCACAAAGAGAGCAGTGAAACTGTATTGTGATAACAATTTATGTTACAAGCCTTACGTAAGTCGAAAATTTTTGTTCAAAATTTCAAGTTATCTTTTTTCCGTGTACATTTTATCTGTTATAACATAAACATAACATAAAATTAGCTAGAAAGGCATATGGATTTATATTGTTCATCCAATATACTTTAATTTGATATATAGTATGTTATAGTTAACTCATGATTAGACACACATTGTCAGTAAACGTAAATTATGTATGTGTAAATTTTTGGGGCTTAAAAATAATTCCGTCCAGAGCTGAAAATAATTACGTACGGAAAGAGTTAAAATGAATTGTAACTCTGAGAGTCGGAGTGGCTAAGAGGTATTGCATCCTCCTCTAATTCTAAAGGTACTGGGTTCGCTCCCAGTAAAGGGAATAGAATTGATAGACATTTTTTTTCAGAACTCAGTGGTTCCTAATGATGTCATACTCCCCCTTGATCTCCTGGGTCATGAGATCAGATGCTTTGCCTTCTTGGATAAAGGCAAAAAAAATATGAGATCTCGTGTACAAGCTGCGCATGTTAAAAATCCTTCAGCAGTTGGAAATCATAAAGAGTAGGCCATAAGGCCGCTGCCCTGGCAAAATTTAAAAAATTAGGAAACCGACTCACCACAAAAATATTTACAGAATGTGTGATTCCTGTATATATACACTGGGATCCTTGCCAGTGTTAAGTAGTTCATGCACCGTGCTGAGATCCTCCTTGTGTGATCTAAGTGAGGATATTGGAGTACTGATGAAGTTTTCCGTGTGCAAGGAACACGGTCCTTCAAAATAAAACCAAACTAAACATAAAATTCCCCCCTCAATTATTCTCTCAGCCTGCATAATATCAATATAAGCAGGTGATCACCTCCATCACATAATTTACAATGCCACACTAGATTTATGATGTCCAGTCTAAAAACTATCAATGAATACATAGAATAATATTGTATGATCATATGATTAGTTCAAGCCATGAAATTAACAATTGCGATTGAAACAAACATACAAAAAACTGAACAATGACGTAAGAATATTGTCAAAAATTTAGTAAACTAAATCACATTTTATTTAACATCCTAGTTTCTATATCATCATTTTTGGATACCACATTTTTTTCAGTTGTAATAAGCTATTTTGCTGTTACTGAAATAAAATATCACTTTAAAATGTTTAACTTATTATTAGTAATGCTGCTGTTTTCATTCAATGTCGAGTTGTAGCACTAATTTCTGGAGATAAAGTTACTGTGTTCAAAAATCACACTTAGGTCACTCAGCTGTAAATGTGTACCTAGCACTCCTCTTGAGTTATGGAAAGCAAAGGCCGCGAGGAAGATTATGGTCACCATCACCTCACAAAGCTGAGACCTTGTATAGTGAAGTCTCTAACACTTCACTCCCCTATCATAGTATCTGCTTTGAGACTACTACCTTTTTAGCAATAAATGTATCAAATGTAGCAAGCAACAAATGTATCAAATGTAGCAAGCAATAAATGTATCAAATGTAGCAAGCAACAAATGTATCAAATGTAGCAAGCAATAAATGTATCAAATGTAGCCAGCAACAAATGTAGCAAGCAACAAATGTATCAAGCAACAAATGTAGCAAGCAACAAATGTAGCAAGCAACAATTGTATCAAATGATCTTGTACCTGTTTTCTGCGTGCTGATGATACCGACGCTTTTTGATTTTCTTTTCCACTGTTTCCTGGGGAAATTTTTTGCTGACGTTTGTATGATCTTTTTCTCTGGCCTGGAAGGAAATGAAGAATCAGATTACAGCAAATATTATCTGTGTGAATGTAATAAGCATATTTCAAAAATAAAATATTTTACTTTCTTGGAAAACATCCATAGCCAGAAAAAAAATTGCCCTGGTCACATGTTTCAAACAGTCTTATCCATTTACTGCAACTAATAGATGACAAATTGTGCATGCATTATAGTAGTTCAAAAGAAAAATCAAAACATATATCACAATAAAAATGTGGTGTAAGAGCAATAATGAAAAGAAAACGAGACTGTAGAGACAGAAATAAACAATGAAAACAAATATGAACGATAAAGGAAAATCACAGCCCAAAACCTTACACCATCATCATCAGGTGCCATCTTCACATCGAAGGTCGGCTGCAATGGATCTCCATCTTCTGTCTCTTATCTTGATGGTGCACTCTGATAAGGCTTTTTCTGTCCATTTCTTCCTCTTGCACTTTTGCCTTCAAGTTTACCTTCTGTTATGGTCTTCAGCAAGGTGTTATGTCTTTTTTACATGGCCTAAATATTTTATCTGTCTTACTTTGATCTCCTTCATTAATCCTCTTTTCATTCCTAATCTTCTAGGACCTTTTTTTTCCTCGTTCCATGCCTCATTCTTCTATGTATCCACATCTCAAAGGCCTCAATTCTTTCTTCTAATTGCTTATTCATTGTGCATACATACAGTAAAGAAGAATATAAATAGCATTTAATGATTCTCAGTTTGAATTTGTGAGTTAGTGGTTTAGATGTTAGTATCTGTCTCAAAAGCTTGTAACAAACAAATGAAAAGAAGAATACTGTAAGGAGCATCTGAAAGAACATGCAACTCCAGTTCATTTGGCCACTTCTCCACTGAAAAATAATTAAAAATTGCTTTTTTTGGCATACTCAAATACCTTGAAGATACTGAGTTTAACTAATATTAATTTATTGGCACCAGATCAAATTCACAGAATCAAGAATTGAGATCAAATCAGCTGCCTTCTTTTCATTTTAGTTCTCAATATAATGCAAGCAATTCTTGTCAGACTTTACTTTTTCAGTTTGTTCCCAGTACATATTATTTAGTAGTCTGATGTCTATACCATTCAGGCCTATTTCTTCAAGACATTCAATTAATTTATCAAAGTGAACTCCTGTCAAAAACAGTCTAGGAAGCACAGGTAAATATTTTTTTTGGACAACTGCAGGGCTATATTGTTCAGCTAGTATTCTTATACAAAATATTGCTTCTCTTTGTTTTGCTGCTCTGTCGAAAACCAAGCTGTTCATCAGAAATTTCATCTATTTTAATTTTTACTCTCTCCTGTATGATCTTGAGCGGCATTTTTATTGTGCCTCATGAGAGTGACTGCTCCAAAGTCTGAACATTTCACTACCTCAGGTTTTTTTTGGTCAACTTTAAAGACTTTTCTTCAGGTCATTTGATTCGTATTCTATATTGCATACACCATTACAGAAAATCCATAATTTTATCTATACCCCCCCCCCCCTCCCCGGCTTCAATTATTTCAATACTGTCCATGCCTTGTGACTTTCCTTTTCTAATCATATTTATTGCTGTCTTTTATTCTGTTTTGAAAATGTTTGGGCCTTCATTAGTATGAGATAATGGATGGTTCAAGAAACCAATACTGCAAGAATACATGTGGTGATTAGAGCAGGGTTTATGTAAAAGGACCAGTTCTAGTGGTGGTCCCATAGTTATTATGATGTGTAAAAAAAAATAGAATGAATGAATGATACTAAAACATACCATAGACTTCAATATTTTAGTTTCTTGTGAAGACTGCAACTAGTAAAACTGTGGGAGCTGGTGCGACTGGTCACAGTGTCCTCCAGATGATGATTAAACAACCTGAATCAATCTCTAAATTTCGATAACTTTTACTTTTTTGCTCTCATAAGCAACAAAGCTTGTATATTATTTGTTTTTTCAAGTGCTTAATACTAACTAAGAATATTTGCTGCTGCTAATGCCAGAATATAAATAATTTATAATAAAGACCTGATGGATAATCATAAATTCATTCAACTCCACATTGGTTAAAAATAGGGTAATTTTCACCTATCATTGCATACAGCATGTTATCATTGCATACAGCTGGGTTGTGGAGTCGGCCAATAAATTGTTAAACTCCAACTCTGAAATTTTAGAAGTCTGACTGTGACTAAAGTTTTTTACTAGTCATATGGCATAAAATTCAGAGTTGGAGTCTGGACGACCGACTCCACAGCCCTGGCAAATAGCGTGTGAAATTTATTGTGATTTTTGTTAACTGGTATTATATTACTCCGACATTTATTCCAGATTGTATCATGTGATTTATTCATTGAATGTCATGCTGACTGACACTGGCAGTTATGTCTCTCCATTTTTCACGGTATCCGGTGTAATGAATCAATTGTATTTTCAAGTCATGTGGTCAGTTTGTTGTGATTTATAATATACATCTTCAACTGTGCCATATTTATTTCTTTAATCTTAGCCTCTCATATTACAGGTCTGTAACCTTTCATCTGAAATTCTTGGGGATAGCTTTGTTTCGGAAATCGGATGTTTTCAATTTTCAGATGACACCCAAATTGCGTCCAAACAGTAGCACAAGCTGCCCAAACTGTATTTAAAAAACAGCCCAAAGTTGCCCAAAATAGTCAGAAGTCACTCAAACTGTGATAGAATAGTAGCCTACACTTTCAATTTTCAGAATATTTCGGTTTATGGATAATCGGTTATTCACCAATATTTGCTTGATTTCTGTTGTTAGTATACCTTTTAGTTTCTTTGTTTGTTCTAATGCTGGGGTCCATTCTGAATCAGATTCCTCAGATGGTTCTGGTGAGAGATCTATCTGTTTCTTCTTTGCTTTCTTCCTAAGCATGAACTCAGGTGGCTTAACTGGTAAACCTAGAGGGTAAGGGAGAAACAGTTCATAAAATAAGAACAGTCAGACAACCACATTATTTTAAATTTCAGTTGTATCATTAGGATTAACACTAATACATTCTGAGGTCTACTAAAACTGAGAAAACCACCAATGTACTTTTGGTTTTTCTAGTAGCAATCATGAAATTTCATAAAACCAGCAACACTAATAACAATTACAAACATTAATGGTAGTTGAAATAGGACCTCCTCATCTGGTAGGAATTATCATGTGCTACAGGTGACACTCATTTTTGCTACCTGTGCAATTTTTCCTTCTTTGTTTAAAAGATGACAAGAACCAGTGGAGAAGAAGACAGTGGAGATGTATAGGACACACAGTGAGGAAACTTGTTTATAGCCTTTCCAGGCAGTCCTTACTTACTTAGTCATTCCTCTTCTACCAGGAGGTGTAGAAATTTGGAGGAGGGAGCACCATACTATCCTATCAGCTGTCTTTCTTCTGGCCTGGGTCCAATCTAGTCCTCGGTCCTTCAGATATTGTCTAATGCTGTCCTCCCAGCGGACTCTGGGTCGTCCTGGAGGTCTGGATCCCTAGCTCTTAGTTTCCCATACTTGTCGTGGAAGCCGATCTACTTCCATTCTGTAGACATGGTCAAACCATCGTAGTTAGGACTGTTCTACTTGAGTCTGCAGCGGCTGGGTTTTGAGGCCTTGCCATATCGTCTGGTTGCAGACCATATCTCTTCTTGTTACTTTAACCACCTTCCTCAGATACCACATTTCTAAGGTTTGGAGCTGGCTTTTGTGGGTTGTAATCATTGCCCATGACTCGTATCCATATGTCAAGACTGGAATATAGGTGGAGAGGCATACAGCCATCTTCATCTTCTTGTTAACTTCTCTTTTGCTGAGGAATCCTTGATTTATGGCCTGAAAGTCTCCCAGCTGCTGCTCTTTGGGCAGCTAACTCTTCTTTGATGTCTCCCTTTCAGTCTATAACAGCTCTGAGGTATTTAAAATAGTTGCCCTGCTCTAGGACCTGTTTTCCCAGCTTAATCTGATGCCTTCTTTCCTCTCATGATATCACCATGGTTTTTGTTTTGAAGCTGCTGATGACCATCACTCTCTTTCTCCAGCTCTTCCTTCCAGACTTGCAAAATGGAATGAAGATGTGCCTCTGATTAAGCAATCAGGGCAACAACGTTGGCAAATGCTAGCTCTGAAATATAGACCTGTCTCATCTTCCAGTACCCCACTGAGTACTTTTTAGTCCTTTCCTTACATGCTTTGATGACATCGTCCATGAGTATGAAAAGATAAGGTGACAGAATATCACCCTGTCTTATACCAGTCATGACTAGGCAGACCTTCTTCTGAAATACCCAGGGTAGGAGAGGTAGAGACCAAGGAACACACGTAGAAGAGAAATGAAGACAGACATGAAGGAGATGAAGTAGACATGGAAAGACCTTGAAGTGATGGTATGGGACTGGAAAACTTGGCATACATTTGTTAAAGGCCTATGTTCCCTAGGGAGCTGATGGTTGATGATGCTGACAGATGATACTAGAGTATCAAGTGACTGTGTGTAAATAAGATCAAGTACATGATGTTAGGAATATGTAATGTTAGGACTACCTAAGAAATGGGAATATTGGAGAAGGTAATGAGAAATATTGCAAGAATAAAGACTGACATAATGTTTCATTATGTGAAATGAGACTGCTCAGAGCAAGAATAATAGATTCGGATGAACATAGTATATCTTCAGGAGGAAACCACAATGAAACAGGAATGGGCATGATATTTTTTTTTCCATTGTGAGCTTTGTCCCCTTGTGGCAAGGCACGTTGTTTTCAACCTAGACTTAAGTCAAATGGTTATATCAGAGCGCAATTTGCCATTCAAAAACAGCTGAACACTGTTAACTGTAGTACAGCGTTAGATACATATCCGAATTATAACCCAAGTAGAGGTTGAACGGGATAATTTTTTTATAAATAATAAACATAAATACATACATACTTACTTAGTTGTTCCCCTTCTACCATGAGGTGTAGAGGTTTGGAAGAGAGAGCGCCAGACTATCCTATCGGCTGTCTTCCTCCTGGCCTGGTTCCATTATAGTCCTCGGTCCTTCAAAGATTGTCTAATGTTGTCCTCCCAGCGAACTTTGGGTCATCCTGGGGGTCTGGATCACTGGCTCTTTGTTTCCAATGCTTGTCGTGGTAGCCAATCTTCTCCCATTCTGCAGACATGGCCAAACCATCTTAGTTGGGACTGTTCTACTTGGGTCTGCAGGGGATGGGATTTTAGACCTTGATGTATCATCTGGTTGCGGACCACGTCTCTTCTTGTTACTTCAACCACCTTCCTCAGATACCTCATTTCTGAGGTTTGGATCTGGCTTTTGTGGGTTGTAGTCATTGCCCATGACTCGCATCCATATGTCAAGACTGGGACATAGGTGGAGCGGTATACAGCCATCTTCGTTTTCTTACCAACCTCTCTCTTGCTGAGGAATCCTCAATTTATGGCCTGAAGAAAGTCTCCCAGCTGCTGCTTTTCGAGAATATACACACACATATATTATCCCTGTTACTCCTGTCTTCATTCTAAAGAGAGCGCCTTCTCTCCAGCAGTTTTTTTAAAACTTCTGATGGGTTATAATTAGGATATATAATGTAGCTTCTTCAAGATAATAATTTTGATTTCCGACATCTAAATATGGCATCAGTTCACCCCTTCACTCAGTCAAAATAGAGTTAATTAAAAGTGTAAAATAGTATGAATCTGTATGTGCCTTCCCCTCCCCCCCAAAAAAGCAGTCTCTCACATCTGCCATGTTTTTATCTAAGGGGGGGGGGGGGAGAGTGGGAAAGCCCAGGGTGTCTAGTATGACACCCAATTCACAATACATCTGTTATCTATGCAGTACGATTACCTCACCAGCATTCACATTCCAACATTCATCCGGAAGTCTTAGCTAGGCCTATATTAAGAATAGGCTACCTTGGTTTTTTTTTTTTGTGGTCATTTTGAAATCCAATTTGACTTCGTGTTCCAATTTGATAAGCTGACCAATAGTGCAAATGCGGTAATATCTGCTATGAGACTACCCAGTGGCGTACCAAAGAGGGTGCGAGAGGCGGTTACCCCGGGGTGCCATCGGTCACGAAAGATAGGACATTACCCAATTGTAAGCGTGTTACTTTATGGGGTGGGGTGTATGAAACGGTTGGATCCGCCCGAGACTATTTTTATATTTAACGACATTGACATTTAAAAAAAATAACGCTCAATGATACAATTGTAAAAATCAAACATTAAGACTTACCAGCACGGCGAAGAGCCTCAAATTTGTGTCGCTCGTTGCTTAACAGCTTCTTATCATAATCAGGGATGGCTGCAAACTCTTCGGAGGTGTAGAATTCACTAACTGACGATGGTAAGTCGTCAAGATTAAGCTTTGGGCACTCCATGATTCCGGATACTGCCCTTGTATTGCTAATGTAAGTAATTTCAGCTCAAGCGGCACTGTATCACCTAACACACTGACAATATTCACATCATTTAGGCTATAATTTGAGTATTAACCAACATCTGGATATTGCATATCGTGCACACATGTTTGGAATCTTATCTGTCAAAATGACTACAATTCTGTAACACAGATTCGTACCAATAAAGTTTGTCGTCCACGCAAAAATTTAAAAAAAAAAAAACATTCTCTTCAAATTATTCAAAATACAGTTCATATCAGAGTTGCCACTCTCAATTTCGAAACAAATCTAGATGCTACCTTAAAAAAATAAAAAATACCTAGATGATGAATTTGCACCGTCTCCTAAAACATGTGTATTTTATGATTTATGGTTACATAATATGGTTTTTTTTTCACAGTAAGTGATAGAAATAAAAGTATTCTTATATATTAAAGGAAATATTACTTGAAATAGTAAGCTGTCCTCGAAAAATAATTTGCGTTATTTCCTAGTTCCAAGAAAGTCGTTATTGATTCCAACATATATTATGCCCAATAAAAGAAATTAAAAATAAAAAAAAATTAGACAAACACTTAGTATCACAAGCACACCATAAGGTACAAAATGGTCTTCTGCCAAAGTATGTTAGCTTTCTAATTTAGATCTTCATTAACTGATTCCGTACGTAAGATCTATTAAAAGACGCAATGGCCGACCGCTGTGGCTGCAAGATCTTTTAAAAGACGCTGATTTATTTCGTTGTTTCTTTCTATTCTGATATTTTATACTGCCCAGAATTTATCTCGAACGGAAATAAACACAAAACTGGGCAAATTTCAACAAGCTTCAACGTCTTTTATTTGCGTTTGAAGGGATTTTTTCACATTTATCTTCATCTTTAATCGTGTTTTGTCGTATCGCCATAATGGCCGAAAACGCACAGGATATGTTACTAATATGTAAACAGTGAACAAACTGTGTGATCAACCATAACTTTCTTACTTTTTCTGTGTTTCTTAATGGATTACCTGCACAAAGAGAGCAGTGAAACTGTATTGTGATAACAATTTATGTTACAAGTCTTACGTAAGTCGAAAATTTTTGTTCAAAATTTCAAGTTATCTTTTTTCCGTGTACATATTATCTGTTATAACATAAACATAACATAAAATTAGCCAGAAAGGCATATGGATTTATATTGTTCATTCAATGTACTTTAATTTGATATATAATATGTTATACTTAACTCACGATTAGACACACATTGTCAGTAAACGTAAATTATGTATGTGTAAATTTTTGGGGCTTAAAAATAATTCCGTCCAGAGCTGAAAATAATTACGTACGGAATCAGTTAATTCTCTTTTCTTTCATAGAGTTTCTAGGGCCTCTATTTGTTTTCTTCTCTCTCCTTGAGATGCCCCCCATTTTTCTATATATCCACATCAAGAGAGCCTCAATTATTGCCATGTCTCACATTTGTTTCTCACATCTCGAGAACCTCAGTTATTTCGTCCAGATGCTTATTCATTGTCCATGTTTCTACACCATACAGTAATGAAGAATATATATAATATTTAATGATTTTTAGTTTTAATTTGGGAGTTAATTCTTTAGATGTCAGTATTTATCTCACGTTGTTGAATGTAGCTTTGTCCATTCATATTCTGTTATTGATTTCTGTTTCACATCTGTTATTATATGACCAAAATATGAGAAACTCTTGGCTAGTTCCGAGATTTTCCCATTTATTCTTATCTTTATGTTGGCTTATCGTCCTTTTGAGCAGTATTCTAATTGCGTGACTCATCAGGCTGAATATTCTAAAGTCTGAACATTCTGTTGCATTTAGGATTTTTAGGCAGCGTTATAAAGGCAAGTGTGGTATATATCTGTATTGCAGGGGTCGACAGCCCAGTAGCTTTTGAGATCTTCTTTAGTAACACATGAGTCCTCTTAAAGATATACTACCGGTATATATATATATACCTGGCGGGGGGCTGTGGAGGCTGGGATGCGGGGAGTGAGCACATATATATATATGTGTGTGTGTGTGTGTGAATGTGTGTGTGAAAAGGGGGAGGGGTGGGTAATGATAATTATTACAAAGACAATATTGTGTTCTTATTTCATGTAGTTCACGAATATAAATTAGTAGCCAGCTCGAGATTTTTCATTAGGAATGCGGAAAAAGTACCTTTGGTCCTGGGGACACCACGATTTTAAATGCCGGCGTTAGAGATTTAATCCAAAATTTCCTTATTTCAAAAAGTATTTCTCACCCCCGCCCCCCACCCGCCTGCAGTCACATAACTGTTAAGTCTGTCTTCTCTGTGATTTCTTTTCCCCAGTCCATACTATCCTACTTTTTTTTTCCTTTTCATATTTTTTTTATTCATTTCACCATGACTGTCAACACATCCGTAGATGTTACTGGTTTAAGTGAGTATTGTAATTATTCATAAGATTTCTCTATTTCTCTTCCACTGTGATCTTTCGTTGGTGCATATGTTTGTTGGCGAGCTATGTCAAATGACTTTGATCTCATTTCCAGTAACATTATTCCGTCAATATGCATTTATTATCCACAAATATATTTATCTAGTTTCTTTTTTTTTGCCAACGGGCTGATCACCTGTTTGCTAGTCAATTTGATTACGGAAACAACGGCAAATTGATTAATTTGTTGTTGCCCTAAAGACGCCACTAGGCGTGATGGGATACAACGGCAAAGAAATCAATTTGTTGTTGCCCTAAGACGCCACTAGGCGTATTGGCCACTGACTGCTTTGTCGGTTGGTGGCTAAGGATGGAAGAAGAAGAAGAAGAAGTTCCTTTTTTATTAACATTCCTACGCCTCTTTCGTTCTTTTACTCCTCCTGAGTGTGTGTGTATTTTTCTCTTCTTATGTAGCTTGTGTCTATTATCTTGCCTGTGCCACTCTCAGAGTTTTAGAATTGGTTTCTCACAAGTTACTCACTCCTATCGATAGTGAATATAATCCTTTCAAATGCCGATAGCTTGCCTCGTTTTAAATCTGGGCGCCCAGAAGTAGAATGTCGATAGTTCGCAAATGAAAATTTAAAAAAAAAAAAAAAAAATTTAAAATTCTTGAATTTTGGGGTGCGTGGAAAAAAATCTAGATTTTCAGTTAAAAAACCTAGAACCATAGACGGTACAAAAATACTAGATCTAGGTGGAATTAACCTAGGAGTGGCAACGCTGTTTCATTTGGAAAGCAGACCCAGATTTTTCTTTGGTGAGTAGGCATTTCGAATTCAATACGCCAAATAATGTACAAGACTCAAATCTCTTTTTTGATGATTAGCAAAAATAGAAAATGTTTCTAATATGTTCAATGGCGTGTTATTTTGCATGGTATAATAAACTGCAGTTGCTGGAATTATTTTAATAGGTCAGGAAACATTTGAACGTGCCCGCAAAAAAATGTGGCCACTTTCAAAGTCCCTTGTACGCGTACATTTAAACATCAGCATTTCATCATCATTTTCCTGTCTGCTCATTATGGAGCTACCACTGCTGCTTGCTCCTTGTATGCCTGCACTTCAGGCTTCCATGACACGCTACTGTCCATTCATCAGTTGCTATTCTTTTTCAACGGGCTGATCACCCGTTTGCCAGTCACTTTGATTACAGAAACAACAACAAACGGATTGATTTGTCGTTGCCCTAAAGACGCCATTAGGCGTGATGGGAACAACGGCAAAGAAAATCTATTCGCTGTTGCCCTTAAGACGCCACTAGGCGTAATGGCCACTGACTGCTTTGTCGGTCGTTGGCTAAGGACGGAAGAAGAAGAAGAAGAGAAGATTCTTTTAGTTAAGCTTGTTACCTTTGTTATACTCATTACCACATTTATTTGATTTCTTTTGGATCTACTTCATCTTGGCTTCTATATCCGTTTTTCATTTCCTTCTATGCCAACATGTGAAAGTGCCCTAGCTATTAAAAAAGAATATCTTCTAGAGCAGGGTGGTCCAACTTAGTCAACCCCGAGGGCCACATAAACCAAAAATTCATAGTTCACGGGCCATTAGTGATTTAAAAAAAAATATTTAAAATAAAAGCTCGCTGAAAAATGGATGAGAATCGAAGATTGCAAAATGAAAAATAAAATAGAAATTGTAATTGGCACTGAATTTCTATAGAAATAATTTTAGTCAATCAGTCCAAAAAAGAGTAAATCAAAAGTGTCAAATTATGTAAATGTACGTATTGTATGTGTCTCCCTCTGTCCTAAAATGGCAGTCTCTTACACCTGTATTGTTGTTTATATATAAGCGAGATATATATATATATATATATATATATATATATATATATATATATATATATATATATATATATATATATATATGTATATATATATATATATATATATATATATATATATATATCATCTTCTTCTTCTTTGATCCTTAGCCGCCGACCGTCAAAGCAGTCAGTGGCCATCACGCCTAGTGGCGTCTTGTAGGGCAACAACAAATTGATTCCACTTTGCTCGGTCGGTGGCCATTCTTCGTACAGTGCCCCAACTCTGGTTCATTCTTTGCATCTCAGCCTCCACAGTCCTCCGCCAGGTTGTTTTTGGTCGGCCTCTCTTTCGTTTTCCTTCAGGGGTCCAAAGCATAGCTGTTCTTGTGATGGCATCGGGGTCTCTTCTCAGGACATGACCAACCCAGCTCCAGCGTCTGCCAGCTATGATGGTGTGCATGTCCTCTTGCTTGCTACGAGTAAGCAGATCTTGGTTAGTGATGGTATTTGGCCAAAAAGATTCGGTAAATTTTTCTTAGGCATGTTGTGTGAAAAGAGGACAATTTCGACATTTCCTTCTCTGTAACTCTCCAGCATTCCGCACCATAGAGAAGCACAGAAAGCACACAGCTCTGATATAATCTTAATTTTGTGCTTGTGCTGTATTGGGAGGACTTCCAGATGTTGTTTAGGCTAAAGAAGGCTGTTCTTGCCTTATTCATTCTGACATTGATGTCTCTGCATGCCCCGCCGTCTGGTGTTACTATGCTTCCTAGGTATGTGAAGGTATCTGTCTGTACCAATTGCTGATTCCTTACTGATATGGGCTCAGGGTTGCTCACATTGAGTGTCATGACCTCAGACTTCTTTAAATTGATATTCAAGCCCACCTGCTGGCTAAACTTATTAAGTCTATCCGTTTTTTTCCTGGATGTGTTGATGTGAATGTGCTAGTAGTGCAATGTCATCTGCATATTCCAGATCTTCCAATGTAGAAAATGTTGTCCATCTTATTCCTCTTGGACTGCCCTCTGTTGTCTGGCGCATCACCCAGTCTATGACTGTTAAAAATAGAGTGGTTGATAAGGGGCATCCCTGTCGTACTCCTGTCTTCACCTCAAAGGTTAGGTTGCTCTGCCCAACACTACACGTAAAGTTGGCATAGAAGCTTTTTATGATTGACACTATGCAGCTTGGAATTCCATAAGCCCTCAGTATTTTCCATAAACTGTCCCTATGTATGCTGTCGAAAGCCTTTTCAAAATCAACAAAATTAATGTAAAGCTGTCTTTGCCATTCTGAGCACTGCTCTATAATGTTCCTGAGAGTGAATATATGATCTACACATCTCCTGTTCTTTCTAAATCCTGCTTGTTCTATATATATATATATATATATATATATATATAGTGATGATGTACATGGATACACCGATAAAATTAGTATTTGTAAGTATAAAGATAAGTTAGAAATAAGTATAGTTGGGTTGTAACGAGTCTTCTTTTCCCACGCCAGTCATCGCGCTAACTTTTGCAAGACAGAAACATAGTATAAGGGTACTATCGTTTTCTAGTGTCCTTGAAAATACTATTTATAACATGGTAACACGAAAGGCCAATACTCCCAGACGGAAAAAGAGGGGAGAGACAAAAATAATACCGTCTGCACGCGTGGTTTGAATCTAAAACTAGCGAAGCGCGATATTGTCGTTATTCGTTTGAAAATACGACGCAAATTCAAAATATGTTCGGCAATTGGGTCACGCAGACAGCCTTAGCTCTTATAAATTAACGTATTTCTGACGTACTACGGGAGATTGTCGTTTTTAGTTTGAAAATAGCGGTAGAAAGAAATAAACAGGTGGTAGTATCTAGAATTCAAGACTAACATGGAAAAGGATATGGAATTTTGAACCATAATACATAGGCCCATAAAACTTATATATTCGAGTACCATAGTGTCTCCTGACAAATAATATGTTTTCATTTTCCCTATAGTCCAACTAACAGCCAAGATATGGTCATAATACTAGATAGTCACAGACACAGTGACAAACACACTGGTGTTCTGACATTCGCTATCGGTAACGAATTTGTGCAAGAGTTGTTGAAAAAAAGGCGTGAGAGGGTAGGTCAAAGTCCAGAGAGGGGAACGTTAGAACGGAGAGGTACATGTAAAATGATTTGGAGGGGAGTTTGAAAGGGAAAAAAAATTATGGGATGGCTCAAACTGAATATTTTTTTTGTAGTGTTAGGCCAAAACCAAGTGTATTTTTGGTGAATGCCAAGTTCGGATGGACAGACCGACAGAGGTACACTAACATTGGACCGAAATTGGACCTTAGTTTTAAAAAGTTAAATTGAAGAACTTAGCAGTTGGATTTCATTGGTCGAAACAGTTTAGATTACTGGGAAAGTTGAAGGCTCGGCGCCATTTGACTAAGACTGGCCATAGAAGCAGGACGCTTGAGTGCTGAGAAATTTGACGTGCCTTGAATAATTATATAATTAATAAAAAGTATAAGGGCGCCATAGTCCAGCAAGCAGTACATCTGAGGTTGTGCTAAATCAACGTTCCTGTGTGTTTTTATTGAATTTGTGGTAAGACCGAAATTATTAACATTATTTATATTATTAATTATGTTGTTCAACTTGGGTAATGAAAAAACATTACGACTATAAGCAAAGAAGTCATTGGTAGACTTATACAAGCCTATTTGTTGCTCCACCATGTTATCAAGCTACCAGAGAGGTAGTAGTAAAATATTTATAGATTGTCACCAGGAATCATATCACCTATCACATTGTATGGAAAAAGATCATTGAGAATGGCAGAGGCGTTGCAGCCAGTAGGGAGAGGAAAATGAAAACTTGTACAAAGTGTTACCTCATTTTATGGAGATGTGCTGAGTTAGTCAGAGAGATCTGATCTAGGTCTTTTAGGTTAAATATAGTATTGTTTGTAAAATTGGTGAATTAGGTATTATGATAAGACAGAACATAATTTTCATGTTACAGGGTTTTTGTCTGGCACTAGTCAGGTGCCAGATTCCTGAGTGAAGCAGTTATATTCCAGCAGTGATAGGGGTACACGCTGCCTACCCTATTACTTTTGGGACAAGATCAAGAGTGGCTGTTGGCAGACCATACATCTATTTTCAATCCTCCAGTGCCAGATAAGTGAATAAGCTCTGGCACGAGGAGAATTCATCAACTGTTCCACTTCAATAAACTTGAAATGTAAAATAAATAAAGACTTACTGTCAAGAAGTAAAGTGTATCAAAAGAAAAGAAACATTGTGAAAAAGACTGGGCGTGATGTTAACACCCCAACCAGCCAGCGCGTAACACTTTAGAATTAGCTATAAATTTAACAATACCATATATATATATATATATATATATATATATATATATATATATATATATATATATATATATATATATATATATATATATATATATATAACGGTAGTTCCATTGCAGTCGTCTGCTAGAGGTTGGCAGCGTGCAATTTTAGGGGTTACAACATTTAATATAATCTAAGGTAAATAATTCTTGGACTATTGAAAGCTATACACTCGAGCGAATTATGACGTGGTAGCGTTGATAGGTCACGCACCGTGACTAAGATTTTTTTTCCCGGTTGGCAGGGAATTGTTACGGTAGTTCCATTGCAGTCGTCTGCTAGAGGTTGGCAGCGTGCAATTTTAGGGGTTACAGCATTTAATATAATCTAAGGTAAATAATTATTGGACTATTGAACGCTATACACTCGAGCGAATTATTACGTGGTAGCGTTGATAGGTCACGCACCGTGACTAAGATACGGGACCCCTTTTGTGTTGACCGTCAAGCTGTAAAGACGTGTCTTTTCTCCTTCCAGTGTTGGGCATAGTATTGCCGCACAGATATATTTTATTCAAGTATGGACATGGGTCAGTCCATGGTTATGGTGAAGAGATAATATGAGTAAGGTTAGTACGTCTTTACGAATGACACAATCAGATCTGATCGATCGATAAGGCCGTTAAATAATCGCACTTGACGAAGGACACCATTGATGACTTTTCCGATGGCTTATCCGTTCGTAGTTGCCATTATTTGACTTTGCATGTTAAGTGTCCAGTTCCGTGAATAACTGGTGTATTCTAGTGTATTCAGTTTCATTTTATTTAGTTTTGTATCATTGTTGTTAATCTATCTCGTTACTCCTGACCTTGCTATATTTAAGTTCATTTATATATATTGTAATAATCGTCAGATTAGTCCTGTGACGTCATTATTCGTAGTGTCCATATTTTGTCTTGCCTTAGTTCTCCTTGACCTCTCTGCATTTCCGGTTAGCATACTTAGTTCATAAAATCATTTTATTTGTGAAACGTCACTTTTGTAATCGTACTGCTGTTTTGTAAATCTTTGGTTGATGAATTGTATTGTTTTGTTCATCTCATACATTTATAATATAATAATAGTATTATAATTTGATTAATAATAAGATTATAAATGAATTTAATTAATTTTTATGAAATTTGATAATGACTTCGGAGATTGCATCAATTTGCAGCAGTGGTCCAAGACCCTAGTGATGCATTTTATATATTATGACTAAGGCACAATAGCATAATATATACTGATTAACTATTATAAATTTATAGTTTGCCTTGAATAGGACAAACTTATAAGATAATAATTAGTACATTTTCATAGTACTACAGTGTGGACTTATCAACTATTATAGATTAAATAACATAATTATGGAAGGATAATACCCATAATTATTAAATATTAAAATTTAGGTGTATGATATAAATTCAGCATCTTAAATAAATAAATAGCTTAACTATTTATGATATATATTATTAGGTACACATAATATTATTACAAAATATTAAATAGTTGTGGAACTTACAACTAATAATACAAGAATATTATAATTATTTATATTGAGTATCCATACGTTGAGTAAGTACAAATAAGTACATAAATTCTATTGGTGATTACGATAGACTAGTAATTACTTACAAAATTAACGTCAAGAATGCTTAACTTGGATCATTTCATTAGAATTGGAAACGATTGTAACAAAAAGGGAGATGCACTCTTGGAATTTGCGACAACTGAACTTGCAAAATATAAAGCAGAATTGGAAGAGCAAAGAGAAATTGCTAGACGAGAAAAAGAAGAACTTAGACAAGAGGAAGAGAATAAACTGAAACGAGAGGAAATAATAAGGCAACAAGAAATGGAATTACAACGTCTTAAGTTGGAAACAGCAAAATTGCAGGCACAAAATGCTGCTTCAAGCCAAAATGATAATGCTCAAAATGGATCTTCATCCAACCAAAATAAACCTTATTACAATTTTAAATTACCACCTTTCAAATTGAATTTCGACGACCTTGGATCGTATCTATCACGTTTTGAACAGGTATGTTTAACACATAACTTACCAAGACAAACATGGGCTTTAAAGCTTAGTGAATTGTTGGACGGGGAACCATTAAGTGCAGTTCGGAATGTTGACTCAACAATAGCTAATGACTATGACGCAATTAAATCCTTATTATTACGTCGATTCCATTTGGACGAGGAGGCATGCAGATTACGTTTTAAGAGTATTATACCAGACTCTAATAAAGACTTTACAGGTTTTATTGCAAACATACGCAATACCTTTAATAGATGGGTGGAACTGGCAAGTGTCAACAAATCATACGACAAGTTAGTCGATTTGTTACTGAGGGATAAAGTGTTATCCTCTGTCAGCCCACCGTTCTTTGCCTATTTGCAAGAACGTAAACCATCTACTATCGATGAGTTAGAAAAAATTTCAATAAACTATTGCACTGCTCATCCGAATGCAAGCATTTCTAACTCGCTAATAAGGGAACCTCTACCTGTGGCCTCTAATATGTCATACAACAGTCATTACAAACTAAGAACACACAGCGTAGATAGAAGTCGCTTCAAGGGAAATTATAATGTTAATTTTCATAAAGGACATAATAATTTCAACAATAAGAGTGACTTTAATAGAGGTAGACCGCATAATATAAATTATTCACCTCAGTCGAGATACAATAATAGTCAACATAACGCAAATCATAATCAATCAAATAACTATAACACTAGTAACAATTGGAATAACAATAATCATAGCTCGAGACATCGAGATAACAGTTACCACAGGGGACAACGGGATAATTCCAATGATCATTCTCGTCATCGATCTCAGTCTCGTAGATCGTCTCATCAGCATCATCATGCAGGGGCAGCAATTACTAATAATACAACCCCAGATGTTCCACAAAACGATACAGTAATACAGTCTTCTTCTACATGTTATGCAATTAATTATAACTTGGCAAATAGTTGCCCAGAATGTAATCTTGTTTTTCAGAAAGCAAAGGAGACAGTATTGAACTGCGGACATATTCTACCAGAGGTAGGTCTTGCAGCCAATGATGGAACAGGCTCCTTAATATTCAACAGAGGGATTGTAAATGGATCTATCGTTTCAGTGTTGAGAGATTCAGGATCGACCACTATCGGAGTCCGGCAGTCACTTGTTCATCCCAGTTGTGCAACAGGGGAACATGTCAGGTGTATGACTTTTGGTGGGACAATAGAATTTTATCCCACTGCCATAATACATGTTAACACACCTTTCTTTTCAGGTAATGTTAAGGTATGCATGTTAAGGAACCCAATAGCTGATCTTATGTTAGGTCGTATTCACGGCAGCAGAGATTGTTCACCAGATGATATTAATGAATGGGAAAGGAAAAATTTGCAATTTTTTGGCAATGCTAACGCCGTCATTGCAATGGCTGCATTACGTGCCAAGAATCTTAATACATGTGGCACAGCACTTTCTAATGTTAATCTTGGTACTATTTTTGAAAAAGTGGAATATGGTGAGACTCTCCATCAAAATAATAATAAGCCTATTTTACGACATGTAGTCAGCACTAAGAGTGATACTAAGGTATCTACACACCCAGTGGCAGGTAGAAGATCATTCCGAGGGAGTTATACTTTTCCCCGGCAGAATAGTACTGCCAATTCTGAAAATAAACATTGGCGACAGGATCATATTATACTTGATCATAATAAAACTGTTAACATTGTCAACAGTTTAAAAGATTGTACTAATAATAGTAAGATGTTGAAACATATAGGTGGAGTTAAGAGTAATGAGAAGGGTGCATATTCTCGCACCGTGTTAGTGCGCAATCTGCCACATGATGTTACATGGCAGGCACTTAGTAATTTCTTTAATTACATGGCAGACGTTAGGTTCGTGCGTCTGTTGCCACCTACCAACAACAGGTATGGTGAAGCTCTGGTTACATTTCGTAACAATAGAGATGCTCGAAAGATTATCGATCTTGACAATGGTGCTTATTTTCAACACCATTCTGTGAGATTGAAATTACTACCTAATTCTGCGTCACGCAGATAACAGGTTACATTAACACTGTTTGTCACATCGTTGATGACTCAGCACTAGTCAGTCATCATCATTTTTTTTCTTTCCTAGTAATCTATTCGTATATATATTAGTTAAGGTAGACTCTTCTATTAGGTGACACTTTTGTTACTTTGTCTACTATGTCACTATTCTAATCTGTCAGTTATTCAGGAAGAAGAATCTTCTTTTCCTGAGGTACAGATGGCGTTACCTGTACCTATAGTACAACCTATTGAATCTTGGCGGGACGTAACCATCTCTTCTTCAGTTACACCGCAACAGCATCATCAGATTGCTGATTTTTTACAATCTTATCCAGATGTGTTGACCGACTTACCGGGTCGCACATCGGTAATTAGTCATGACATTACCCTTAATGATGTTACACCAATTCGTGTACATCTTTATTCAGTTCCACTACACTTTCTTAATAAAACTACTAAAGAACTTGAACAGATGTTGTCTTTAGGAATTATTGAGACTAGTAATTCTTCATTTTCCTCTCCATTAGTCATTGTCAGAAAGAAGGACAACAACATTAGACTATGCGTCGACTTTAGAAAATTAAATGAACAAACTGTAGTTTATAGCGAACCACATCCACTTATTGACGATTTACTTCCACGTCTATCCAACGCAACAATATTCACTAAGATAGACTTAACTAAAGGTTATTGGAAAATACCACTAACCGAAAAGGCAAAATACTACACAGCGTTTTCCACTCCACAAGGTCTATACCAGTGGAATGTGATGCCTTTTGGGCTTGTTAACGCTCCAGCCACCTTTATTCGCATGATGCGAAGGATTTTGTCAAATAGACCAGACATCATTACATACATCGACGACATATGTTTGTTTAATTCGTCATTTGAGGAACATTTTTCGGGACTTAAATATGTTTTGGAAATACTAAGAGAGAATCATTTAACTGCTAAACCATCAAAAATACAAATCGCTTTTCAGGAAATAACTTTTTTGGGACATATTATTGGAGCGGGATATATCCAAACAGTTCCTAATACGGTTTCCAAAATTTTAAACTTATCAGTTCCTCAAACGAAGAAGCAAGTTAGAAGCTTATTAGGATTAGTCCAATACTACAGCAGATTTGTACCCAACTTGTCATCTATCACGGCTGTCTTGTCATCATTGTTAAAAAAGAATATGCCGTTAAGGGTGACATGGACCGATGACTGTGATAGAATATTTCGGAAAATACTTGATATTTTTTCACATCCACCTATTTTGAAACTACCAGATGCTTCTAAAAAGTTTATCCTCCGTATAGATGCTAGTAATTACGGAATTGACGCTTGTTTGCTCCAGTATCACAACGATGTCCTCCATCCGATTTTATACGTCTCACGAAAGCTCAAGACGGCAGAAACCAAGTACTCTACGGTAGATAAGGAGTTGTTAGCTGTTGTCTGGGCGATTAGCAAGTTACAGAAGTTCCTCTTGGGTGCACCTTTCGTGATCCAGACCGATCAGAAGGCGGTGGCATCGCTACGTCGTGCTAATCATAAAAGCCCTAAGCTGACAAGATTCGCCATTCTCCTTCAGCCGTTCGAGTTTACAATTGAATACATATCAGGCACAGAGAATATCGTTGCTGACGTTCTATCTAGGAACCCTTTGGATGTCGATTGATGAACACTTATACTCTTTGAATGAATTAACGAAAGTACTTATAACAAGAGACGGAATCCTATCGTTAAACTCTCGATCTGTGAATGAAACGTCGACTACAATTCAAATAAATGATTATTAGAGACATGCGTCATACGAAATGAATGAAAGCAAAAGACATTGTGTTCGTATTTACACTGGGACTTTGGTTAGTGTCCATTCATGCTTCACCTAGTTGCAACAAATTCGGAAATAAAATTTGAAGTCAAATCGGACAAAATTCGTTACGTGACATTACTGATTGGACGTGATGAAGATCTACATTTCTTCCGAATTAAAACATTTGAAGATTCTTTTTTCCTATGGAAATTCACAAGGATAATAACTACGTATGGATCGTCATACCCAAAATTAATTAGTTTCTCGTTATTAGTTGAAATAATAAAGAAATTAAAATGAAATGTGAGAGAAAGATAAAAAAATGAAATATGAAAAAAATGAAAGAAAGAAAAGAAAGCTCACACAATTCTTAGAATGTTATAACATATTTGATAAGTTTGTGGACATATTACATACTATTTTATTACTTAGTTAGTTAAGTTAGATAGTTAGTAACTACTCAACACACATAATTAATTTTAAAAAAAACACATATAACTATATTAATAGATATTTTTTTTTTTTAACTTTACTTTACTTTCTTTACTTCTCATTTTTTCTTTTCTTATAACATTTTCTTTCATTTTCTTTAATTAGATGTTTAATAACTTCATTCTTAATACACACTTACTATGATTTAATCTTAGTTAGTTAGATTAATCTTGACATGACATTTCATTACGACAGACTTTAAGTTAATTGAATAATTAAGTATTGATATTTGACATTTTCTTTTAGTTAATATAACACATATGTATAACTTGATTATTAGTATATAACATGACTGTTAATTAGTCGACATGACCACGACACTGTTCTAGACAGAACATCGTTGGCCATAAGTTGGGTTTTTGTTAAATTTTTGAGATTATTCATTAAGATAAGTTTTGAGAAAAAAATCTATCTAATAGATTTTTTTCCCCGGTTGGCAGGGAATTGTTACGGTAGTTCCATTGCAGTCGTCTGCTAGAGGTTGGCAGCGTGCAATTTTAGGGGTTACAGCATTTAATATAATCTAAGGTAAATAATTCTTGGACTATTGAACGCTATACACTCGAGCGAATTATGACGTGGTAGCGTTGATAGGTCACGCACCGTGACTAAGATACGGGACCCCTTTTGTGTTGACCGTCAAGCTGTAAAGACGTGTCTTTTCTCCTTCCAGTGTTGGGCATAGTATTGCCGCACAGATATATTTTATTCAAGTATGGACATGGGTCAGTCCATGGTTATGGTGAAGAGATAATATGAGTAAGGTTAGTACGTAATTGAATTCAGGGAAGGATTAATTAACAGTCCATAATAATGTGTATTGTCAGGCGCATAATCTCACTGTCGGCCGATGGAATCCCCAACCGCACGTGCATATAGTTATGACGCTCTGCCTACAGTAAGTCGGTTTATTGGACAAGGACTGATATACAGATATATCTATTCAATCTATTGAAATATGTATTTTTTATGACCAACATGTGTGGATTGTATTTGACGTGTAAAACTGTACATTAAAATGTGTGGACTCAATGAATTGACTTATCAAGTCAATCGAATTTCAAAGTTCAAATATTGTTCGAAATCTTCCACCCCGCATTCGCTTAATTTCCATCGAAAGGCACGATGCACTATAACTGAATGAAAAGACTAACATATCAAAAGAAAAGCAATGGCCAGAAATTTATAATTGCTTTATTCTTATTATATGGAACATTGTTCAATAAATAATGACCCAATTTAATAAAGCAAACCACCTTCAACAATATATATATATATATATATATATATATATATATATATATATATATATATATATATATATATATATATATATATATATATATATATATATATATATATATATATATGATTAAGGACAAATTGTCCTCTTTTAGTTATGTACTTATGCCTATTATTAATGTATATATCAATTGATCTCATTTGAGTTGACAGTCCTAACCAAAAGAATCTTAGGTACAGGACTAATAAAGTTATAGAAAAAAATTGTATATTACTCACTTTAAACAAACGGTGTTAGTTGAGTCTATACTAGAGATTAATATTGGTGTTTGTGTGTGTGTTTGTGTAAGTAATTACCATCACACCACACTTTCATTCCCCTAGACATTAGACGTAGCTAACAGACATACTAGTCAAGAATAGGTCTGATTGAGGTCGTAGGGTGGTCGCAGAAAAGTGCTCTAAAAACTCACCAATAATTGTTATATTCAGGGACTTTCACAGCTGACCTCATTCAGTACAATAGAAACAAATAACAACAACATTTCATAACATCAAAACCCACTATATATATATATATATATATATATATATATATATATATATATATATATATATATATCTATATATATATATATATATATATATATATATATATATATATATATATATATATATATATATATATATATATATATATATATATATATATATATATATATATATATATATATATATATACGAGGGGCGTTCAGAAAGTAATGGACCACATCATTTTTCTGAGCTAATAATGAAGATAGAAGCATGAAATTTTGCACACTTCAAAAATGGCATGTGCCAATTGTGTGCACCAAATTGCACCGCAACCGGCCAAATAATACGGCTGCCCTAAACCGTTGAAATGGAGCGTGTTAGCAACTTGCGTTATAAGCAGCGAATTATGATAGAATTTCTCGTTGCAGAGAAGGAAACTGTTGTAAACATTCACAAGCGTCTATGTGATGTGTGTGGAAGTTTTGCAGTCGACAGGAGTACAGTCAGTCGCTGGGTTCAGAGAATCAAAGAATCAGGAAGTGGAGATACGGAGCTGCTTGATCGGCCGCGCTGTGGACGTCCTGCCACAGCCACCAAAGCAGAAATGTTGAAATGCGCTGAGGGCATTATTCTTACTGATAGGCGGAGTCACTACTCAACAATTGGCCTTACATCTGTCAGTCAGCATTGGTAGTGCAAATGCAGTTATAAAAACTCTCGGATTTTCTAAGGTTTGCGCAGGATGGGTTCCTCGAAGTCTCACAAATGACCACCGATTGCAAAGGAAAGCAATTTCTTCTGAATTGTTGGAGCGTTTCAATGCTGATGGAGAGAACTTTTTGGCTAAGATCGTTACAGGTGACGAAACCTGGGCCCATCATTTTGAACCTGAGACAAAAAGACAGTCAATGGAGTGGCATCATCCGCAATCACCATGAAGAAAGAAATTCAAGACAATTCCTTCAGCTGGAAAGGTCATGATCACTGTCTTTTGGGACATTGAAGGTGTGATTCTTGTGGACGTTATGCCAAGAGGAGAGACAATCAATTCGCAAGCTTACATTAAGACATTGAAAAAACTCAATCAACGTTTTCGCAGAGTTCGGCCGCACAAGAATCCAGCAGACCTGCTTCTCCTTCACGACAATGCGCGACCTCACACAAGTCTGGCAACACGGGAAGCAATCACAAAATTGGGTTGGACTGTACTGCCCCATCCACCCTATAGTCCCGATTTGGCACCCTCTGATTTTCATCTATTTGGTCCACTTAAAGATGCACTCCGTGTGACAAGGTTTGAAGATGATGAAGGAGTGATTGATGCAGCAAGAAATGGCTACATGATCAAGACAAAATCTGGTACGGGCTAGGAATACATGCACTTGTTTCGCGCTGGCATAAAGCCGTACAAGTTGATGGGGATTATGTTGAACAATACCGATGCCATGACAATTGATGGGGTATAAATTTCATGCTTTTTGAATGCTCCTGAGAACGATGTGGTGCAACTTTCTACTCGTATTTATATTTTATATATATACATATATCCATGTATATAATATATATATATATATTATATATTTCTATCACAAAAGTAAGGTAATCTCTACAAGTTTTTAAGCATACCTTACAAATACTAAAAAAAGTGCGCATGCGCGCAGCGGGTATTTCAAGTGAAACTTTCGCAGTTGAGTTGCAACCGGTAATTGTTACATGTCTCTAAACACACTGGTCAAGTAGGTGAAAAAAAAAATAGGTACTGTGGTGGGGCGCTTTCTCCACATTTTTGGTTCTATTTATTATTATTTTAGGTAAATGGCTCCCCACGTCCTTACTCGAAATCTGTACTCATTATGTTAGTTTGTACTTGATTGCTCCTTCCGTTGTTATATATTACTGCTCGTTGCTCTATTACGTCTAGGGTGAAATCCCCTAACGATTATATGCGTTCTCCCGAAATCCAACAACATAAATACAGGCTCTGTAGCTGACCCAATCAACGACAAGGAAATAAGACAGTTTTCCTTCGTAAACGAACTCAATTTTCTTTAATAAACATATTTGTATCCATTGTAGCATTCATAATTGTTCGTAAAGATCGATCCATATTCTCAGAAAATCATCATAACAGGATTAATCCTGTTTCAAGAGTATCCATTTCTTATATCATCCACATACTGTAAACAAGGGGAACACTTCGTAATGGGTTCTCATTGGAACGCAAATTGAAACGCAGCCAAAACACAGCTGCCACACTGTTCAAGGGTTTTCGTAAACACCTTGATCCTACACATAACATTCATACGTCATATCTCTGGTGCACCTCACTTTCAATATTCCCAATAGTGCCGCATTTATCAGCACCGACTTAAACTAAAAAAAATGTAACATGTGGTGTGCATGGGCAGACACCACAGGTACATTCTTTTTTGAGTCTTTGTAAGGTATGCTTAAAAACAGAATTAGACGTTTGCTCCCTCAGGCAGGTCTTTCATGCAACATGAAAAATATGAAGTGCATGAAGCTGGCAACCTCATCATGTCAAAACAATTGCCACAGAAACCACAGCTGCAACAATACTTGGTACAGTTTGTTTTCTGCAAGAAGACCCATCAGTGATGGCTCTTTCCTTCATAAGGAGCACAAAAGAATATGATGAACTAACTGTTTCAATCTCCCTTGCTATGTCGTCCAACCTCTTCACTTCCTTTGCATGCTCAGTGAGAACAAAGATTTTCAAAGCTTCTCCCTCCAATCCATATTCTTTACCAAACTTAACAAAAGATTCCAAGGTAGCCATAATTCACTATTATTGTGACTCAAACCTGTCTAATAATAAATTAATTAATATATATTTAGTCTGTGATCAATATCACCAACAAATATTTCACCAATTAATATCAATCAACTGCACTAAAATATAGATGGTACAGTAGAAGGAAAAAAAAAAAGCAATGCGAACAAGATTACAGAAGAACAGTAAAAAGAGTCAACACAAGAAAATACTAATGAATGAACCAAGGTAGAAATTTATGAACTGTATAAAAATGAAAAAAAATTTGTCTCTACCACACTTATGACACTACAAGCACAATTTCACAACATATAACACATCTAATAACTGAAGGATAGCAAGATTAGATGAACAAATTTACAAACAATAATTGAGTATAAACCAAATAAAATACAATGAACATGACAACAAATACAAATGTACAAAATTACAGAACCTTCACAACTAGACAAATAAGGAATCCGGTTAATTCACTCAAGGCAGTAATACACAGCTATGTTCTCCGGCCCCTTAAGTTGAAAAAATCAGATGCAAAAACTAAAGAACGCATTCGAATTCACGACCGTCAATGAGGTATAGTGAATTTATAGGTCCCACCAACCAACCCGCTTTGCAAACAAACATTTAATTACAAATATAGGCCAACATAAAACATGTAATAGAAAGAACCCTGTCAAATAGATTCTTTAAACTGACACTGCATGTATCAATAAATCTACTTATCTGATTTTGAAAAACAAAATTCCTCCTGGGTCCAACGCCTGAACGACAGGGAAAAGTGATCCAATAGTGCAACAACCAGGGTTAGGTTTAGAAATCAATAATCGTCGCAAACGACCAGAAGTGCCATTTTGAAATTCGTTCTCTTGGAACACTTCATCGTCTTGTAATACAAAAACAGTGCTCCAGACTTGACAAATACACTTGGCCTACTGAAAACAGTTCAAAATCCCGGCTTGAGGCCACCATACACTGATGCGTGCCGTCTATAAAATATATTGTTCGGAGAAGTATCCAAGGCCAAAGTAAAACATAGGGGTACTTGACTGACACGTATCAATATGAAGTCAATTACTTGCCAACACCTCTTGAACATTTGATGATACACAATTTAATTGACATTGGTAATACAGCTCCATGACATCTGTTCTAGCCCAAAGGCAAATGAAGTAATAGGTGCAGTCTTCCAAAAGTCATCAGGCAGTCCGTCCACTATGGCAACGCTGTCCTGGCATTAAAATACTAGACAAGAATGGAATATCATTGCAAAAAAATCATCGCTGCAAATAATATCAATTAAACGAAAAGAAAAAAAATGGTTTCATATATATATGTCGTAAATTTAAATTGAGAGAAAAGAGTCGTAGAAATAGTGGTCCGGTTTAGAGTGGAAAATGATGATGGAAAGCTCAGTGATAGAAAATGTAGATATTAAATAGTTGCTTCACAGCGTGCTGGAGGAGAGTAAAGACATACTTATTTACGACAAATCGCTTCTCTCAATCTTCTCTTCCGCTCTCCTGGTCAACATTTTATTTGCCAGTTTTCCAGACTCGCATCTGCGCGCACACCGATTTGGTGTTTTTCACACACACAGACGATGTAGATACAAACTATATTAAACGAATAGGGGAAATGTTGGGCTGTGGGTATGTCCAACACCGTACTAAATGAGTTTATGTGATTTTATTCACTTTAAACATCAATCACTAACAAATATCAGGTATTACATAAATTATCATAAGTACACAAATGCAAATAACAAGTTTGGGAGGGGTGAAGAAGATTGGTATCGACTAAGCCCTTCCCGCTTGTTAGACAAAGATAAACCCAGTCCAAAGATAGATAATATCAGGAACATAGGTACGTTAACCTAACAGTGAAGTTAATTACTCTGAAAGAGGGGTTACAACGTTAGGTATAGGTGATAGAAAAAAACCTGTTCTTCCCAGCTGTTCTTCCCTTTACTAAGCAAATGGAAAGGAGGGGGTTTTTTAAACAGAGTTAACCAATTAGCAACTCCCCCTTAAAGGAACAATGCAGGGAATACAGAAAAATTATATTACTAGGCAAGAAAGTTAACAACAGGTTTACAAAAGAAAACGATTAAATTTCCTGTCATTCATGCACACGCGTGAGGATCCACACTCATATACTCACACACTTACCGAATGCAGCCTCAGACGATCCATAAAAAGTATATAAAAACAGCAAGTACTCTTTCGACATATGAACTGTCTAGTCCTTCGATGTCCCGCCCCAGATGTTTGCGAGGGTTTGTTGGTAACAAATATTCTCACTTATCGCAAGACTTGAAGACTAAGAGTTCTCGTGTTTTTATTATATATATATAAAAGGAGTCTATGGGATGGCACTAACACAGTTCGGCACAGGGGTGAAAATGAAGTGGTCTCTTTTAATCCTCCGCTATGGTAAAATTCCTTCAATGCGTGATGATAGTTTTATTAAATCCAATTGAGGAAAAAAACTAGGCTCAGTCACAGTCAGGAAAATATGTACTCACAGTAAACAGTAAATATGATATCGCTACTGGCGATGATTACCTTCCAGTTTATCTTACAGGTTTGTAAGGGTAATTTGATGATTATTCTTTAAAATGTTCTTGGGTGGGCTTTATTTCATTTAATTCTGACAGCTAGGTCGCAAAAAGACCGCCACAAGATTATATTTTAAAAGAAATGTTTCTTCAATATGACTGGAAGTTTATAGGATGATTTCTTTATTTCTTTCTTTATTTAGCTGGGACCGCAGGTTACGATCACTCTGTGTGAAAGAAAAAAAGCCATGTAACATACCGAAAAATCAAGCGCGATAAATTTCCTGTTAAGCCTATAATACACTCGAGTATTTAATTATGTATTTAATAAACACTGCGCGAATTCTAGTGGTTAAAACACACATCTATAAAACTAGGACTTAACTGAATTTATTAATTATAAATTCCTTCGCGACTTTAAAAGTTAATTTAAGCATCTATTATCTTTTGAAATAATATAATAGATAGATCATTATATTTACAACTGGAACTATTGAGATGGTTTAATTTAATAGATTTAAATTAACACAAACTCCATTGAAATAGAATGACTGAACTAGACCACTGATCACTTTACACAATATATATTACCGCTTTGCACAGAATAGAAATCACTGCAAATATATATATAAAATCCAGGGGAAAATCTATAACAAGATTTCAATAAAGCTAGTGCTTCTGTAAAAGTCTGGCCAGCGAGTGATAACGTGTCTAGTCTTCATGGTCTATTTAGCTAAAATGGAATGTAAGTTGAGTGGGACATGATAAACTTGACAGCTTATTTGATCTCACGAACTTTTGGGGATCTGACCGCCAAATCAAGAGAAGAAGCCGCCCCCTGGTCTTCGTATCCGCTCGCTGCTGCCCGTTTCGCTTTCCCCGTTCGCTCGGTTCTGCGATTGACACCGAGACGCGAAATTAGCGGCAAGCAACTGCGTCTCGTATCAGGGACCACTACTGTCTTTGATAACGCCGATAGTCTCCCCTGAAATCCCTCAGTCTGTCTCTTTGATCTCGTGCCGCATACTAAATGAGTCCCGGTGGAATGAGTTCTGGCAAACGAAAAGTTACAACAAATGTTCAGGGGTTCTAATGTTATGAAAAGCTAAAAGTCCCTTTAAATCATCCATCATATCAGGGAGAATTCACTTGTCAAACTAGACGTACGTCACAATATATATAAAGTTTTTTTTTTTTTTTTTTTTATTAATGAAGAAAAATATCCTATTTAACCTCTGATGGGTTATAATTGTGATATATATTGTCTTCAATTCCAAATAATATGAACAACTGCCGATATGAGAAAGTGGCATCACATTTGTCAAATCATTGTAAATAGGGACAATCACAATTGTGCTTATACGGTATTTAAAAAAAAAAAAACAAACAAACAAGCAAACAAAATCAAGAAGAAACTCTGAACAAGAATAATATTAAAGTGGAGGGGTGTAAAGGCCTGGTGGTTCCAGTTATATAACTGAACTTTCAACAAATATTTAATTGACTTTCATCTGTTAAAAGTCATATGCATCTTAAGAACAGCATCAGACCTCACATTCCCAACCCCGATATATTAACATTTGTTCGTGTTAAATATTGTTTGACTATATTATGCAGCTCCCTAGGTCTGTCTATTCTTAACACCTCTTCTATATTTATAGGTGAGTTGGATGCTTGCAAATAATCTAATATTGGTATTCTCATTCGTTCATACCTCCTACATTTCAACAAGAAATGTTTTATATTATTGTCTTGAAGACATCCTGCACAGGAAGGTCCTTCTATTCCGAAATAGCCCTTTCCCAGCTGTAGTCTGAGAAGTTTTCTTATTACTGGGAATTTTCAATTCCCTAGATATCTGGACATTTTCTTGTTGGGAGCCTTGAAACATCTTATATGCATGTCTTCCTTTCATGATTTTTATCCCACTCTGGTTTCCGTTCATCTGTTATTAAATCTTTAATTATGAGCCCTTGAATCTCTGATTTACTCGTATCCTACATATATTAGATTTTTAGCACGTCTACCTTTTTGGCTTCTTTATCTGCCTTTTCATTTCCTTCTATGCCAACATGTGAAGGTATCCAAGCAATTAAGACTGGACATCCTCTGGAATAATAAGTATGTAGTAGCTAGAAAATATCTCCTCTGCTATATCAGATCTATTAAACATTCTCGTAAGTTTCTAAGTGCTTTAAATTGTTGAAAGAGTCAGTTAAAACTGTTAGTTTTTTGGGAGGGGTTATTAGATAATTATTTTCTAGTGCTTTTTAAATATTGCCACCATTCTCTGCAGTGAAAATGGATGTATTTTCCGTGATACTATATTCTTTTGCCATTTTCCATATTGGAATATATATTCTTATCCCCAATTTGCCATCCACTCCCTTGGTTCCATCTGTGTACACAGTAATGCTGTCTTTTGATATTTGTTGTATATATTTATTGGCTGTGTTTTTAATATTTTCTATATTATTTGTTTTCTTAAGTATTTTTGCTAGGTGGTAGTCCATGTCTCGTTTCTTGATCTCCCAGGGTGGAATCACTGGCTTGTACTCACAACTGTTATTAATTGATGTAATTAATGTACCCAGATGGACAATTTCCTCCATACACTTCCATCCTGTAGGGTATCTAGTGGTATTCATTGGATTGGCCTGAGTTGTTAGTTGACATCTGGTAAAAGCTGTATGTGCTGGGTGAGAATTATTAATCCTGTTAAATTTAGTCTTAACTCTTTCTGTTTCATGTAATTTAGTCTTAACTGCACCTGCTATTTCTAAAGCCGTAATTCTTCTAAGGGTAAAATTCCTCTAAAGGCGTAAATTGAACACTGGGCAAGTATTGGCAGCACACAAGTCGGTGATTACAGTACATATATTTTATTGACGTGACACCAACGAAGTGGAACAAGACAATCATAGTTACAGATGCGAAGATCATACGTCAAATGTTAATATCACTGTTAATAGTTGTTGTAGATTCTCTAACAGTTAAGTTCTCTTATATTCCAGTGACTAAGGATCACTTCCA